>JASDQU010754010.1:21661-32705 GCA_032191745.1 Picea mariana
GGTGAAGAACAAGAACATCCCGTATGTTCATGTGTCCAAACCCGAAATTGAAAAATTCGTCAATCAGACAGTGTGGGTGTCTAACACCTTGGTCGAAGTGGAAGAGCAGGTTCCCCTGACCACTGTGCCACCAACGACCATGCCACAGGTCCCTAAGGAAAAAAGGCCTCAACAAGATTTATCTCCGCCTGTCACGGAGGTATCGTCTGAAGAGTTCCAGCTGCACACTAAGAGGCCCAAGACAGTTTCAGTTCCCAGCTAGACAGGGGAAAAAGAAGCCCCACCTACCACAGTGACCAAGTCTATTATTCCTCCCTTCGGTTCAAGCCTCTATAAGGACATCACTACAGCATTACCAAAGAAATCCACAGACTCCCCATTGGACACTCAACAAGGCAAGACTGGGCCTAAGTTGAGCATTTTCGAGAAGTACGAGTTGATCAAGAAAAAGAACCAGACCCTTACCAGCAATACTTACGCTCAGTTTCAGAAGCAGACGTCAACTGCACAGCATAGGCTATTGTCTACATTTGACACAGAAAAGGGCAGAATGCACATGGCCTTCCTCTAGGCACAGGTACCAGAACCCAAGGTGATCACAGATTACAAGAGGGCCACCTTCGAATTCCAGATGAAGGACGTGCACCCAGTAGATCAGATGGATCTGCATAAACAGACAGGAGAAATGGTATTCCATACGTTGGCGCATGCTTCCGCTTCTGCAGCCAAATTGCAGGTGTCATTGAATAACGCTCAAACTCAACTCAAGCTGGAGAAGATATTGTCCTTTGCGAAGGACAATAGAATCAAGACTTTGGAGGAGCTGGTCCTCAAGATCGGCTATGACCCTTCGAACATCAAAGCAACGGAGGAGATGATTAAAAAGAAGAATGCGGACATTGCCTCCTTAAGGAAACAACTGAAGCTCCCACCCACAGAGGACTCGCAGGCGAAGGAGATAGCAGAGAAATAAGGTGAGAAGGACGAAATGCTCAAGCTGCTCATGGAGCAGAATGCACAGCTCAAGGAAATGGAAGCTGAGATGGAGAGATTATTGAAAGAGAAAGAGCAGCTAAAGCCAATGGAAGTCATTCCATTGAGTGCTATCCCAATTGCAGGAGTGAGCACTGCATCAGTGACAGCAATGCCATCCTCAACTCCATTGACATCCCAAGAGAATACAGCCGACCTGGCCAAATCCATGGAAAGGATGAACCTGCAGGAGACAGAGATCAGCAGGCTTAAAAAGGAAGTGGAAAACCTTCAGGAACTCAAAACTTCCTTCCAAACCAACCTATCTAAGGAAAAGTAGGTGACAGAGCAACTCAAACAGGAGCTTTAGCAGCTCCAGAAGCAAACAGTGGCAGGAAAGACTTTAGCTGAAGTCAAAGAGAGTGTATGGACAGACATCACTAAGTCTATAAATGAGATATGTCCCATGATCCAGATCATGTTTGAGCAGAATGAATTTCTCCAAAGGAGAAAACAGGCCATTGAGAAGATCATAGTAGAGTTGGGAGACATGCCAACACAGGCAAATGAGATCATCAAGTTCCTCAATTCTAAGACCAGGGAAGAGCTAGAAGAGCTGAAGATTGAAGACAGAACAAAGACCATCCTTGAGGTCAAAAGGGTTCTGACAAAGAGAGGATTAATGCTTCAGCTGGAAGAAAAGGTTCATGCCATGGACCTAGGGGTACAAATATTCTTCAGTAAGGTTGAGGTCCTCCAGAAGAAAGGTTTACCTGGTCTGAAGGTGATTAATGATAAACTGATGACTCTCCCAGATTACAAAAAGAGATTGGATGATGTATCTAAGGACAGTTCGAAGTTTGCAGACATTCAAGGGAGCATCATTGGCAAAGCATTTTTGGATGCCCTTCAGTGGGACATCAGCATCTAGCATGAGATTCGATACATTTTCCTCACTAAGCCTACATTTTCCAAGTATACGGACATGGACGAAGTGTATCGAAGGATGCTCAAAGTCAACATGCCCAGTCATATCAGATGGGAGGAGCTCTGTGATTTAATTGATTAGCAAATGAGCTGTCCAAGTCCAGTCTTTTGTCCAGTCAGAAGAGGTTGTGTAGAAACCTCGCCAACGGCCTACCCCAGAAATCAACAAGTAGTTACAACACATCATCGAGTAGTTCCTAGATTTTTGAGATTTGTTAAGTTTGTTAGGCTAAAAATAGATGTAGCACGTCCTGGTCATTTATGACAGGAACGTTCGTAATTTGAGTTATAAATACTTCACCTTTCAAAGTATTGAGGGTTGTTGATCTTCACACCCTAACGCTATCATACTGTAATATTGTTGAAGAGATCTTCCATTAATAAAATGAGGTACTTTACAGGATTCTTGCGTGTATTCACTGGTGATGTTTTCTCTCTAAGTTGAATGCTGTTCTTGCCTTGTAATCATCTTGTTTTCTAATTCTAATCTTTAAGAGTAACGAATGTTGCAGGATTTATCTTCGTATACCCTATTTCTGACTCGAAAGATTTAAGTGTTTATCTTCTGGTGTTTTCAATAAAGAAATTCTTAATTGCTTCTTTGTTGAAATTATCTTTCTCATCTTTTCTGTTGTCCATCATTTATGCTATTAAAAGATCCAGTGATTATATTATCTCGCCCTGTGAAAGTTTTTCCTTTACATTTCTAGTTCTGATCTCATATTTTATTAAAACGCAGACCCCATAGCCCAATGGATGTTTAGACTGTCTCAACCAATTCTTTATTTACCTAGCCTAATATTTAAATTTGGAAACATAGCTAAATCATATAGAGAGATCCCTCTCTGAAGTTGGAAGGGCTAGATCCCAGCTTCAAAAGTGGTTGGATAAAGTTACCTTGTAAATTTCTTCTTTCGTCAACCTCTAGGAAATTTACCAAGTGCTAACATAATCTATTTGATCCTTCATGAACTTGCTAAACATCAGTTGTAGGCATAAACAATGTTCTGTTCTTCTTCGGTACCATAAATCATGTTCTGGTCCGGTACTAGTCCAGTACTAGTCTGGTACCAGAGTTTGTCCTTCTTCAGTACTATCAAGACACATTACCTAATTGACAAAGCATACTACACATATTTCAAAATCTTATGTCAATTGATCTGAAGTATGAAGCCATGCAACAACCACTTAAGATGGAACCACGAAGCCAAATGCAGTATCAAATGGCAGCCCTTGTGAAGCAATAATTTCTTTTGGTTTCGTTGACAATTAAAGGGAAGTATTTTAATTTCTTTTGGTTCTGTTGCTAAGAAGTATTTTAATTTCTTTTGGTTCTGTTGCTAAGAAGTATATTAATCTCTTTTGGTTTTGTTGCGTATACACAAGATAAGAGAAAAAGGGACACAATCTGTACCTATAATTGCTCAAAGAACCATAATCCACTTTAAAAGACTAAAAGTTGCCTTTACCCAATATTTCATCATGATTTTAAGGAAAAAATATATTATCCTATAAGTAACTATCTCACCCTAACCAGACTTCAACAGTATTCATTGGAATACCTTACTAAAGAGTAACATATGAGTACATGAACACTCTCTACCATGGGCACACTAAGAAAATTTTTATGGAAGAGGATGTACCAGTACCCTAAGGAAACTTTAGGTCATTCTCTTATGGACAAATTCAAACAAAATTATACATTTGGATCACTCTAAAGAAATAATGTGCATAAAATTTTTATTTTTCCTTCAGACAAATCTTTAAAAGACATTCAAAAGAAGAGTATCTGCCTTCCAACCCAATACCATCCCAACCTCTAAAAGGTTTTCAGATGAGCCTCCCCTGTCACCGTGCAAATCACTCTTTAATAAAAACCAAAATAGGTGACTATGGACAAGAAGCCTCTGATGGAAAAAGGGTTTAAGAGACTAACCCGCTGGGATACTGAACAAGTTTGTTGGCAGCGGGTACCGGTCTGTGGTATGACTAGGCAAATCCATCAGGGTACTGAACAGGATTGTTGGCAATGGGGCATTCTGCCTGGGGAAGGCACCTCTCACTAATAATCACAACTACCTCGCCGGAGTACTGAACAGGCTTGTTGGTAGTGGGTTCTGGTTGAAAAATGTCTCATCTATACTTGTCTGATTGGAAAATCCACTTTTTGTCATCTAAAACAAAAAGAGTAAAGGTCATTATTGACTTTCATGAGATACAAACTCCAGATTAATCAACAACATAATTACTCCAAGCAAATGTCCATTTGAAAATCACCCTAAGTCAACTTATCGGTCTGACATCTAAAGCCTACACTACCTAAGAAGGAAACTTCTTAAGAGTGGAGCCCTAACTAGGGAATCTAATCTACTTATACTGTGAAATTTATCTATAACATCCAATGATAGTAAATCTCTGAAGCAAGTTAGGTGGGATCTGTTCTTCTGGAAAAACATATATATATTGCCCTGTTTCATTGTTGAAAGCTACCTCTGCCAATAATCCATTAAAAGAAGGGCAATTTCATTTTTGGCATAAGATTATATGATAGGTGATAAACTATACTTCTAAAATTTTTTATTGGTTTCTTTTGCTCTTATAATCTTTTCTCCATTATGATGTTGAATCTTCTTGCATACAGATATACAACATCTTTGGCATGGGGGAAGGTTAAAGAGCCCCTTCAGAACTCTTTTCCAGACTTACATGATCACCCTGCAGAACCAAATACAAAAGAAGATAATCACAGAACAAAAGAAGTACATGACATTCCCATACCAAGTTTTCAAGAAGCTTCAGTCTAAAAGGATGAATTCAGACAATTTACAAGCAGTCGCACATGCTATGAGAATTGATCATACAAAGGTAAAAGCAAAGGTAACATGGTATTTATTTTCCTATGCTCATAAAACTACAATAAGTATGAAAATAAATACTAGATCTTATGACCTTAGTATTAAAACCATGCACCTATCCCTCATAGCCATACGCCTAAACCTAATCAATCCTCTCATAGTGCTTGAACGTGGTTAAGGGCAACATCACATCAAAATATGAAGCATGCCCAGTAATGATAAGCCACGAATATATTTCATCCTTAAACAATTCACGAACCTATATTATATCATGAACCATGATCCAACATTAAATTCACCCCTCGAAAGTCCAAATCACCTATCCTAAAATGATGCCCTGATACCCAACATCTTGTCCTCATCATTACAGTAACGGGTAGAAATGAAATGGCTTACCTGGGTGGCGAAGCCATCCAGATAAGCCTCATCTGGTCATAATTTTTCCTTATGGCATCCTTGCTTAAACTTACCATTTGCAACACCATCACCATATTTCCCCTTGTCGTGAGCTATCTTCAGTCACGAGCCTACTCCTTTCTGGTACCAAACCCTCCATCAATTAACTAAACCCTTCTGCTACAACCCGATCCTTTTTTTTTCACAACTTATAACGATGGTTGTTAGTAGACATGAACCGATTTTCCAAATTTATAGGGAAACCGAGGAGTTCCAATTATGTCAAGAAAAATGTGCTAGATTGGGATGGATACCATTTCTGGAAAAGTTCATAGGCTGGCATGAGAAGATATCTCAGAAATTTATACAAGGTTATGATGGAGAGATTGCACATATAGGCAATCTACAACTGACAATCAATGAAACAACCTTAAGGGAGGTCACAGGATTACCTAACAGAGGAGCCAAATACTTCAAAGGTGTAGGAATCAACAAGGAAATGTGCCAACAATTCTTGAAAGAATACCATCAGCACCCTGACTAGAAGAAGGGGATCCCTAGGAACTACATCAAGGAAGAATATCATCCGATGATTACCAGTCTTCCACGATTTGTCACCTGTGAAGGCAAGTATGCTGTGACTTTTATATATCATCTTAGGCTTCTATTACACTTTGAAGGAGGCCCTGAAATTGATTTCCCATATTTTCTATGGATGAGTTTGAATAAAATGGTAAGAGTTGTTAAATCCATCTCCAAAATAGAGAATACTAGCATTTACCATCAAGGTCTCATTAAAATGCTAGTTTTACATGAACTTAGGAAACAAAGGATTAGCTGGAAAACCCTTATCACTCAACACCTTCCCACAGAAAACAGACCTGTGGAAGAAACCCAACATGCTCCAAAGAAAAGTAAGGAACCTCAAGAGAAAGAAGGATAAGACAACTCCACCATCATCTAGGGCAGTGAGCCAACATGAATAAGTAGGGTCCTCTTCCATGGTCAACAAGACTTTTAAAAGCTCTGAATCAAAAGGTAAAAACAAATTAGTAGAGGAGACTTCAACGGTGGCAGTTGAGAAAGAGGGCCATCAGAAAATGATGAAGAAAGGGAAGCATAGCTCATAAACTAAAAGTAGACAGTCTGTAGCACAACCCCCTGTCACCATTTCACAATTAGAAAAGAAGAAAAGGAATCCTGTGAGTATCCCTAATCCGGTACCTCCTTGTAAAAGAACCATGAGGAGCATGGCAAAGAAGGGAAAAACAATAGTCAATCCTCATACACAGGAAGATCCAATCGATCTTACCTCCCCTTCTGAGGATTTATCAATCCAAGACAACATCCCTAGTTTGACCGAGGAGCAAGACACTATTACTTTATGTGGGATTAGGGAGGAAGTTGAGGAAAGAGCATGCATCCAAACAGTAACGATGGAAATAACAAAGGCTTTAACAAAAGAACAAATGAAGAAAAATATTGAGGAATTGCAAAAACAAAATCAGGAACTCCAACACGAAGTGAAGGAATACCAACTCTTGGACAGGTATATCAAAAAGGAAAATGAGCAATTGAAAGCAACCAGCCAACAACTTCAAGACGACCATGAAGAGACTTCTAACAAGCTCAAAAAGGTATTACGGCTCATACAATACGTTAGGGTCATAAAAAGGGAGTTGAAAGAAGAGGCTTCAGCCATCAACATCATTGATCCACCAAAGTAAAGAACACAGTCTCAAGTTTTGAAAATTTTTGGGTTTTGTTTTCAGTTGCATGAGGACATGCAATGGTTTTGGCATGGGGGAATGTTGAGACATGAAATTGACATCCCCATTACCCTATTATACTCCTTATCTATACCTTTTTGGCCTACCTGAAGCTTGGGTGAATGAAAAGAACGCTACCATTAGCCAGTGATAAGGTCATAAGGTACAGTATGGTTAATTCATGCATTTTGTGGTTTAGTGAGCTAGGGAATTAATATTTCATGTACAAATTCTTCAATTTGTCATATACAAATCTTTGACCTCTAGATATCCAACGTTCTGATCCCTGTGCACTAAGACTGCTACTGTCTGAATCCGGTACCAAGCGCATCCGGTACTAAAATAGCACCTGTTGCAATCCGGTACCAACGGCCATGCACTGTCATGATCTGGTACCACCTTTTACGCACTGTCATGATCCGGTATGATCCGGTACCACCTTTTGCACACGGTCATGATCCGATACCATCTACCTGTTACGATCCGGTACCAATATGGAAGAGCCTAATACACTAAGTTAAGATCCAGATTTCACCTAAGCCAATTGGTGGACGTCTATTTTCTTTAGCAAGGTTATGATAAGAATAGTTTGTTGATTGCCTCATCCTCATGCACTTCGTGCCATGAGGATGAAGCTAAGATGTAACCGAATGATTGAGTTTAACAACTGATTGATTTGCAAATCACTTCACCTCCTTGTGTTTCACGGTGAAGACTATTAAATAGTCGTGGCAAGGATGGTAGAAGGAGGACGAACATATTTCCAATATGAAAAGCAGCGTGTGATAGTACAGAACATATTCTGAGTGAAGATTAATAGAATGTCATTTATCTCCATATTCTAATTATCTATGATTGAGTATGAGTTGAGTTGTTAACGAGAGTTTGATTTTATGTTTTGAAATGTAAGTGAGAGTAATGTGTGTGTTGAAGACAAGCCTCCTGTAGACTTTAGTAGTTGACCTGTTGAAGCGGCAAGGGCCCACCGCCTAACAAAGGTCAGCATCTTCGCATATTAGCATTAGTATTTGTTTTCAGTAGTGTAAATGATAAATTAGCTAAAGCTTTAACTCTGTTAGATGATAGCAGCATAGTTTAGACTCAGATTTCCATTATATAACTACTTAGAGATCTTTACTTGCTCTGTTTTTGGATATGCCCTGTTTCTATTCTCATGAATTTGATTTCCTTGAGTGATCATAGATGTTGGCAGCAATAGTCAAGACTATTTGGATAAGAACTAGTGAAGTTCATTGTGAACCACAACAGAACCAACATATTGACTATTGAACTACCCATGCTATGCTTTGATGATTGATGTGTGACTTCCTTTCAGAAGTGTGGATTGTATAGTTAGTTTTCTGGGTCAGATATCAGAGTTGATCTATCAAACCAATTCCATCTCATATTTTCATGTGCCATAATGGAATAGATAGCCTCTCTGTAAAAGACAACCAAAGTGCATTTCAGTTGGCAATTTTGATTTGTTTCCAGTATGCATAATCTAGCTTAGTTCTATACTCATGACATTAGAAATTACCTTTCTTACTGGTGTCTTGTAACTCTGTTGATTACGAATCCCAGATTGATAATTAATGAGTGAATTATACTAAACATATAAGCAACACAATAGCGATAGAGAAATTTTTTGAGTCAGCACACTAAAGATGAATTTTGTATGAATCTAGGTGGTTGCTCCATATAAATCTCATCTGGGAAACCCCGTGAAGAAAATGATTATTCACGTCCATCTGATGTAGTTTCCATCCACTATATGGTCCAATGGAAAGGGCCAAGCTGGTATAATCCAACTTTCCTACTGGAGAAAAAGCCTCATCATAGTTGATCCCGGGGATCTGCTGAAATCCCTTGGAAATTGTTCTTTCCTTGTGTCTTCTCACATGTCTGTCTGTTGCCTTTTTGGTCCTATAGACCCATTTGCATATGACAAGATTCATTTATGAAGGAATCAAAACTAGATCCCAAGTCTAGTTCTTGAGTAGATATTTTTACTCCTTCTGCATGGTTTCTTCCCAAAAGGAGTTCCCTGTAGCCTCTTTGTAGGACTACAAGTCTAAAGATTGAACCATATAAAAATGCAAAGGCATCGTGGGTTCAATGGCATTGATTACATGAGGAGGAACCTCAAACTAATATATGGGCCTCCTCGAATCCGTTGGATCCTCAACAAGGTCTCCTCCATCTTGAAGTGTGGATTGTGACCACTTGGAATCTACTCTGGCTTTTCATCTACATGTACTGAATCTACATATGAATGCTCTGATTTTTCATCTATATCCTATTAATCCTCCGAATATTTATCGAAACTCAGATCTATCGTGTGATCTGAATGTGTGAACTCATCATCGACAACCGATGGAAGTACAAAAGCCTCTACATGTGGCTTATGTGGAGCATGCGAGGGACTTTCCTCAAACTGGAAACTATGCTCAATGATGAGTTGGTCTGTAGAGGGATCAAGTAATCTATATCCCTTCATATCATTAGGATAACCAAAAAAATATGCATGGGTGGTTCTGTGGATATAATGGTTTCCTCTTCTCAGAGGGAACGTGGGCCCATGTTCATGATCCAAAAATACCTAAGTGGTTGAATTTCGGTTCATTGTCACTCCAAGTCTCTAAAGGATTCATTTATTTAACATATTTGTGAGGGGATCTATTCTGAATGTGATTGGCACAGTTAAGTGCCTCATCCCAAAGATTGGGAGGAATTTCCTTTGCATGTAGCATGCAACTTTACATCTCTTTGAGATATCTATTTTTCTACCGAGCAACCTTGTTCCACTGCGGAGTATATGGTAGTGTGTGCTGCAACTATATCCTAGTATCAAGACAAATATTTTGAACATCTCAGTTTACATACTCCCCCCCATTATCTATATGGAGGGATTTGATATTTCTCCTTGATTGAGTCTCAACAAGTGATTTGAACTCTTTGAGATGTTGAAATACCTCAAAATTGTACCTGAGAAAAAATACCCAATTATAACGTGATTAATAATCCAAAAATGTAAGCATGTACCTTGCCTTGTTGATGGATGGATGCAGTAATGGACCCATGAGATCACTATGAATCGGATCTAATGGAGAGGAGGCCTTGTGAGCCTTCCCTTTCTTGAACTTCTCTTGGGGATTCTTTCCAAGGACATATTCTTCACAAACCCCTTCGGAAAAGTGGATATCAGAGAACCCAATGACCATCCCCTTCTTTCTTAGTTTCTACATGTATCTGAAGTTCAAGTGACCAAACCTCTTGTGTCATAATCTATTATTGTCATCAGCATGCATAAGTAGTGCAAAGGAATCAGGTTCAATAAACTTGGAAAAAGTATATAATAGAGATTGATCATTTACCTCCCCAACAACAATCTTGGAGTTGTCTTGCATGTCGAATATAGACAGGAAGTCTAGTGTGAACTCCACATTTTTTCCTAAGGTTGAGTGTGTAATATGATACACCAAGAGAAGATTCACAAAAAATTGAGGAACATGTAGGATTTTCTCTAAGATTCCAAGATCTAGTTCCACGCTCCCTTTTCCAGTGATCTCGATTGAAGATTCATCCCCTGTGATGATAGGATGCCTCGTGCATGCCATTAGAGAAGATAGAATATCCTTTTTGTTTTCCATGTGATGGGAAGAACCTGAATCTACAATCCATGCATTAGGAGAAGAATGAATAACTACTAATGCATGAGAATTACCTTTCTTAGGGGATTGATCTTTTGAATTTTTCTTGGCAGCCTCAGGAATGAATTCCCTGAGGTTATTCTTCTGAATTATTTGCACCATAAGATCTATTTTCTTCTTCACGCATGCATATTTTGGATGGTTCTCACGATTTCATTAACCAAACTTATTCCCTTTCTTTATTTTTCTACCTTTGGAGCCGAGGAATCATTGAAGGGTTTGGAGTACCCTTCCTTCTTTGGCTCTGCATGCACCTTTCCTTTTACTTTATGTTTTGATTTAGGATTTTGAGAGTTGTTTCCATCATGCACAACAAGTGCATGTGCCTTGGGGCCCTTGATTATGCACATAT
>JASDQU010754010.1:32755-58713 GCA_032191745.1 Picea mariana
GATGCACACTCCAATTTTTCTATGGGATCAAAAAAACAAAACCTAGAAAAGTGACCTAGCAATGTAAAAACTTTTGAACACTGACAAACTAGATGCAAAGGTGAAACAATTACACTACTAGATATAAAAATATATGTTGGTAATGCTTCCCAGATTACCACTTGCTAAGAGGCAAGCTCATGCAAATAAGCAACCTAAACAAATCACTCAAAATAACTCAAATTCACTTTAAACTCAAACATCAAAGAAGAGGCTCAACAAGAGAGTTGATATAGAGGATTAGAGCCCTAACAAGCTCACAAGACCAAACAAAATCCGAATGACCAAGAAAAGTCAATAAATTGTGAAAAACAATCATGACCTACAGGGGCGGTCACGATCCAATAACTATGAAAATAGAAGCCATCTATAGGAAGTCACGACCCAATAGGTATGTAGCATGTGACAGGTCCCCCTGGTGTGAACTATTCAAGTGCAACTGTCTGCACAATTTTGAGAAAAATACCTAGATATGGTCCAAGTCTAACAAATATGAAAGATCTACTATATGAGGGAGTGACAGGGAATACTTTAGACTGATTTTTTTTCTTCAGGAGACTAAAAAGAAAGGGGAAATTTAAACTAGAGAAGAATCAAAGATTCTTCCTAGTGGAGTCGCCAATTCTACTACGAATAAATATAGCCTATGGATAAACCATACCTCCCTTGGATATACCCTTGATCCAAGACAAAAAACATGTATAGACAACTATAAGGTTTCCCTAGATATAAACAAATTGATTCCTTTTTACACTAAGACATATAGATAGAGAGAGAATGTCATATCTCTTTAATGTCAGTTTTCCTCGTATGTGTTGATTGACACATCCCTTGAGATCTATCCCCAACTCCTATGATTTTATTCCTGCACACAAGTGATGAACATATAGAAATCTAATAATTCTCCAAGCATTAGGAAACAAAAATCATAGTCTAGATATAATCTGATCTACTCAAGGAGAGATTAGATCTATAATTTGCACATGGATACAATAGTATAGAGAGGGGAAAACACATAAATCTATATTGTGAAAATGGATATGTACATCAATGGTATTTTACCTTGGGTGAATGATGCATTCCTTCTTGTGCTCCATGCTCTTGCTCCTTCTCAACTCACTCAAGCAAGGATAACCTGACCTGAAGACTGATCTCAATGGAAACGATCCTTTGAAAATCTAGTAGCATGTACCTATAAATGATTCTTCCTCCTCTTTCCCATGAAATTCCTCCAGCTCATTTTATCCCTCCTTTAACTAGTCCTCATGACCCCTTACTCATCCATGTTACAGAATTTTCCAGTGTGCCATTTTTTTGTTTAGTGATCCTCACATCATGTCGAGCCCAAGTGTTTCATATAGTGTGGTTGAGCCTTCAAGCCTGTAAACAAGTGTTACAGGGGGCACCCCAGTAATTTCCTCATTTTCATCATGTACTTCCATTGGACCTACACTATCTCTTCCCGTTAGGATATTTAGACACTTAGGAGCTATTTAAGATCAACTTGGTCTAAAGCTTAGTTAGGTTAAAGTGTGTTTCTTAATTAGATTAAAGTGTGTTTTTTATTTAGGTTAAAGTGTGCTTCTTACTGTGCTTCTTTAGTATGCAGTAGTATGAATTTGTAATTTGACAGTCACGATATGTTCTTGACATAGAGTGGTATGAAAACTCATATTATCCTCAATATTAACGACTACATTGATCTGTGGTTAAAACCATTCTTAATTATATTAAAGTGCATTTCCTTGATAGGTTAAAGTGTTCTTCTTTAGCATGCATTAGTATGCATTCGTAATATGACGGTCATGATATATTCTTAACGTAGAGTGATATAACGAATCATATTCTCCTAGATCTTAACGACTACATTGATATGTGGCTTAACACCCTTCTTAATTACATTAAAGTGTGTTTCTTAGTTAGGTTAAAGTTTGTTTCTTAGTGTGATTCTTTAGTATGCATTTGTAACCCGATGGTCATGATATGTTCTTGATGTAGAATGATATGATATCACATATTCTCCTTGATATTAACAACTACATTTCGTTGTGGCTTAACACCCTTCTTAATTAGATTCAAGTGTGTTTATTAGTTAGGTTAAAGTGTTTTTATTAGTGTGATTCTTTAGTACGCATTAGTATGCATTTGTAATCCAACGGTCATGATATGTTCTTGATATAGAGTGATCTGATAGGTCATATTCTCCTCAATATTTAAGGCTATATTGATCCATGGATTAACACTTGATTGGTCCATGATCTCTATTTAAAGAGCATAGAGGGTCATTTTTAATATATTTTATTTTGCATCAATAAATAGTCATGTTTCCCCATAGTGGTTTTACCACATAAAAAAAATGGTGTGATGATCTTTAATTTGGTTGTGTGAGTGGTTACTGAAGGCATTCATCCTTAGTTGGAATACCTATGTTGTCGAATATTGTATTAGAGTGCATTTGAAAACTTTCTCTCGTCGTAGATCGAGATCTTGAATCTGTGTTTTTGCATCTCTAGCTTCTACCATTTCTGTACATTTCTTGGTTGATAGGACTATTCCTTTTCGTCTAGAGTGCTCATTTTAGTTAGGGACACTTTTTTTTCATTCATTTTTTTTTGTTTGCCAAATATACGATCATTTTAGTCATATCCAAAGGTATAAATGAACACCCCCCGGAACACTACTAGGGAGTATACATAATGAATGGGTTTCGAAAACATAGGCAATGTTAGGTACCCATGAACAATGCAACTAATGAATACTAAAATAAAGTGAGGAAAGAGGGAAAACCTCATGGGAAAAAACACCCCTCAAAATACAATGTTTCAAAAGAAGAGAAAGATAGTTGCTAGGCAACTATGTCCTTCACTCCAAGACGATTTCACAAACTATAGAATTTTTTCTCAATGAAATTCTTGGTGAATATGTTGGTAGTATTCTCGACAGAAGAGAAGTAATGAAAACCGATGACCCTATCATGAACCAACTCCCTAATAAAATGAATATGGATCTCGATTTGTTTTTTATGTTGTCTATGTATTGGATCTCAACAGAATTTGAGTGTACTATGGTTGTCACACCATATCACAGTAGGATGGTGGAACTGAATGTTGATCTCGGTGAGAAAGTTTTGTAGCCATAGTTCTTGGATGATGATGTTGATTTCTCCCTTGTACTTGGCCTCTGTTGAAGATAGAGAAATAGTTGATTTATTTTTTCTCGACCAACGGATTGGGTCAGATCCCGAACTCAACATGTACCCGGAGGTGGAATTACAATCAGTGCCATCACCAACCCAATTAGAATTAGTGAATCCTATTAGATCCAACATGAAACTTGTTTCATAGTGAATCCCATAATTGATGGTGCCTTGAAAATATCTAAGGATGCACTTGGAATCCTTCTAATGTAACTCATGCAGCTCCTTCATGCAACTGGAGACTACCCCTACTGCATATGATATATTTGGTTGGGTGTGGGTGAGATACAAAAGGATCCCCATAATATTTCTATACAAGGTGTTTTCCACCACTGGTGTATCCCGACCATCCTTAAGTCTAACCCCAGATAAGAAGGGTGTAGTGTAGACTTGTAGTTTGTCATGTGGAATCTCTCCACGATATCCCGAGCATACTTAGCCTGAGATAGATTGATTCCAGAAGCATACTAGTCTTTCCTTGTGTCTTCTCACATGACTGTCTGTTGCCTTTTTGGTCCTATAGACCCATTTTCATATGACAAGATTCATTTATGAAGGAATCAAAACTAGATCCCAAGTCTAGTTCTTGAGTAGATATTTGTACTCCTTCTGCATTGTTGCTTCCCAAAAGGAGTTCCCTGTAGCCTCTCTGTAGGACTACAAGTCTAAATATTGAACCATATAACAATGCAAAGGCATCGTGGGTTTAGTGGCATTGATTACATGAGGAGGAACCTCAAACTAATATATGGTCCTCCTCGAATCCGTTGGATCCTCAACAAGGTCTCCTCCATCCTGAAGTGTGGATTGTTACCACTTGGGCATCTACTCTGGCTCCTCATCTGCATGTACTGAATCTACATATGAATTCTCTGATTTTGCATCTATATCCTATTAATCCTCTGAATATTTATTGAAACTCAGATCTATCGTGTGATCTAAATGTGTGAACTCATCATTGACAACTCGTGGAAGTACAAAAGCCTCTGCATGTGCCTTATGTGGAGCATGCGAGGGACTTTCCTCGAACTGGACACTATGCTCAATGATGATTTGGTCTGTAGAGTGATCGAGTAATCTATATCCCTTCATATAATTGGGATAACCAAAAAATATGCATGGGTGGTTCTATGGATATAATGGTTTCCTCTTCTCAGAGGGAATGTGGGCCCATGTTCATGATCCAAAGATATATAAGTGGTTGAATTTCGGTTCATTGTCACTCCAAGTCTCGAAAGGATTCATTTATTTAACATATTTGTGATGGGATCTGTTCTGAATGTGATTGGCACAGTTAAGTGCCTCATCCCAAAGCTTGGGAGGAATTTCCTTTGCATGTAGCATGAAACTTTACATCTCTTTGAGATATCTATTTTTCCACCGAGCAACCCCGTTCCACTACGGAGTATATAGTAGTGTGTGCTGCAACTATATCCCAGTATAAAGACAAAGATTTTGAGCATCTTTGTTTACATACTCCCCCCCATTATCTATATGGAGGGATTTGATATTTCTCTTTGATTGAGTCTCAACAAGTTCTTTGAACTCTTTGATATGTTGAAATACCTCGAAATTATACCTGAGAAAAAATACCCAATTATAACGTGATTAATAATCCAAAAATGTAAGCATGTACCTTGCCTTGTTGATGGATGGATGCGGTAATGGACCCATGAGATCACTGTGAATCAGATCCAATGGAGAGGAGGCCTTGTGAGCCTTCCCTTTCTTGAACTTCTCTTGGGGATTCTTTCCAAGGACATATCCTTCACAAACCCCTTCGGAAAAGTGGATATTAGGTAACCCGATGACCATCCCCTTCTTTCTTAGTTTCTACATGTATCTGAATTTCAAGTGACCAAACCTCTTGTGCCATAATCTACTACTGTCATCAGCATGCATAAGTAGTACAAAGGAATCAAGTTCAATAAACTTGGAAAAATTATATAATAGAGATTGATGATTTACCTCCCCACCAACAATCTTGGAGTTGTCTTGCATGTCGAATATAGACACGGAGTCTGGTGTGAACTCCACATTTTTTCCTAAGGTTGAGTGTGTAATACGATACACCAAGAGAAGGTTCACAGAAAATTGAGGAACATGTAGGATGTTCTCAAAGATTCCAAGATCTAGTTCCACCCTCCCTTTTCCAGTGACCTCGACTGGAGATTCATCCCCTGTGATGATAGGAGGCCTCATGCATGCCGTTAAATAAGATAGAATATCCTTTGTGTTTTCCATGTGATGGGAAGAACTTGAATCTACAATCCATGCATTAGGAGAAGAATGAATAACTACTAATGCATGAGAATTACCTTTCTTAGGGGCTTGATCTTCTGACTTTTTCTTGGTAGCCTCAGGAATGAAGTCCCTGAGGTTATTCTTCTGAATTTTTTGCATCATAAGATCTATTTTCTTCTTCACGCATGCATATTTTGGATGGTTCTCATGATTTCATTAACCACACTTATTCCCTTTCTTTATTTTTCTACCTTTGGAACTGAGGAATCATTGAAGGGTTTGGAGTACCCTTCCTTCTTTGGCTCTGCATGCACCTTTCCTTTTCCTTTATGTTTTGGTTTAGGATTTTGAGAGTTATTTCCATCATGCACAACAAGTGCATGTGCCTTGGGGCCCTTGATTATGCACATATGAATGATCTTATCCTACTCCTGTGTCAAAGCCTCAATGAACTGTGACAATGAAGGCATGGTATAGGTTGCTCCTATGGTGAATATGGTAGAATGAAATGTGGAGACAAATACACTAAATTTAGATCCAATTTTTTCCATGATAGCAAGAAAAATTTGTTTTTCTTGTTTGTATTTTTCAATACCATAGTCTGTCAATCCACGAAGGAGAGATTTAAATTTGGTGAATAAATATTGGACATTGTCAAAGTTCTTTAGATCCAAGTAGTTAGTTATACTTCGAGAAAATGGCCCCTCATTTCATCTTTCTTTCCAAAGATACCATCAAAGGTGGTCCACCTCTCATTTGGTGTCTTTCATGCATCTATGTGAAACCATAGGTCGAGAAAAATAGACATGCATAAGAGACCATGAGCCTCGTCCATGCAGTTGAAGTACTTGTATTTTTCCACTGCCAAGGTGGGTTTTGTTTCTATGGCCATGGATATCGGATAAAAGACTTTACCCCTAAGTAGGTGTATAATTATTGGCTTCCAGTCGAAGTAGTTATATGGCGTTAGAATTGTAGATGCAATAAATTACATCTTTCCTATTTTTTTTGTTTTGTCTTCAATAGTTACAAAAGAGTGTTGGTGATGATCCTTTCTAGCGACATATGGGCTTTGATACCATGTAGAGTTTCTGAGATACGTTCTCATAATATCTAGCTAAAAATGAAACATACACATCTTGCAATGGTGGATGAAGAGAGGAGACGGAAATGGAGAAAAGAATAAAAGAATTTGTATTATCTGCGTAAGAGAATTTTACAATACAAGTTATATACTTTGTATGAAACAACTAACTCACCATAGTAGCCAAGATAATGTGCATTAGGAGTGTTCTAGAGAGATGTAACACACATTGGAAATCACTAGAGTCAACTACCACTTAGTCCTAGTTAATTGGCCATGTGATCATCAATTAACTAGTTAAACTGAAGTGAAATGAGGAGGAGATCACTCACATATGTGGAATGCTCCTTACTAGTAATGATCCCAAGTTTATCATGCAACACTTGGTGATAAATCCAAGGCTGACATGTAACACTTCACTCAACGTGTCTAAATGAATGGTAACTGAGAGTTTGCTGGAGGGTATGTGGCACCCTTGTCTAGGGGAGTGTTATAGGATTTTTCCCTTGTAACTTTGGGTCATGTCACAATAGAGATTGACCATATAAAAGACAAAACCCTAACCCACACACAACACTTGTAAAGAAATAACTACTTTATCAGAGAGGTGGGAAGATTTCACACCTTGTACTCTTATGTTTGGTGTCTTTTCTCACTCTTGAGCCTTGTACTACTCTTGACTCTTTCTTATTCTAGCATGCGAAAGAAGATAAAGAAGGTGCCACAAAAAGGTAATTATAGCATAAAATCATACAAGTAATATATAGATCGATTCAAATATGAAAATTAATTTGACATACATAAAAAAGTTGAATAAATAATACACAAGTAGAAGGAAAATAGAACTATTTATTAGCAATGATAAAAGAATTGGTTACAACCTAACTCCAACCATCGGTACTGACTCAAATCCAACCACATAGGCTCCTCTAAAAAGTCCTTCAAGCATCACTCAACAAGATTTCCCTTCCTTGGATGACCCAATAAGTATAGGAACATACCTTATGGTCATATAATGGAAAGGAAGGAATGCTATAACAAAGGTTCCAGGTCAAGGGGATGTTACTCAGAGGATGAAGGGGAATAGGGAGACTTTCACATTCTTCAGCATAACTTTGCACCTGGGTTTTCCTCCTCATCAATTCCCCCAAAGGTTCATTTATACCATCCTCAAGAAGTTAATCAGGTTGAATTGTGTTGAGTAGGGGCCAAGGAGGTTGGGAAACGAGCCCAACTAAAATCCCCACCCGAAAATGGGAACTTATTTTATTTTTCAAGTTTTTTGAGGGAATCTGCGAGTTGTCAACCAACAACTCATGGACATCTACGATTTGTACATAGATGACCTGCAGATGACACTAAAAATTAGTTTTTTTAAGTGACTTTGATGAGGAAACTCGGGTTTTAAACTTGCAAGTCATGAACAAGGGATTAGCTATCTCACAATGCAATTAATGTGGAAAATTGTGGTATAACATGGAGAATATCTCAAACTAAGGGACCCTCAACATAGCCAAATAAAATTAGGAAAATAAAATGAAAGGAAAATCCTAGATGTGTGTAATATCTCCAACACAACTCTCTTTTTTGTTTTTTGAAAAATTTCATGAATTCATTGTAAATTGCATTTCACTTAGTTATAAAAGTGAATCACTATAAGTAGCTTCAATGTTATTTTAATTAATTGTTTTTGGAAAAAGAATGGAAAAGTATCCCATGGGAAAAATTTAGCCCCTCAAATTTTCCTTGGTGGATTGGCTTGAAATTCCATTACATATGATATGGTTTCCTACATCAAAATACTAGTTTGACTACAGATTCGAGCCTACAATGGAATCCTATTGTTGGAAGAAAATTGAGAAAATCATTGGTTACTACCAAACTAGGTTACAGGAACAGTTTGACAATAGTCTTAGCATCCTTCACTGAAGGCACTCATATGGTGGCTTAGACTTTGATTGATCGTACTAGTTGCGTCAGGGAACACAACGTCTTTTCTTGGGGGGGAGATGTTGGGTATTTGACATGATTTTCCTTCTACCTTTTGTTATCTTTTTCCACCATTTTGAATCTGTTACTATCCATAATGATACATTTTGTCCAAGTTATACCTTTTCTATATTTCTTGTTGTTTTATTGAATTATGCTTGTGTGTTTTGACGAAACATGCCTTTTTGTACTCACTCTTGGAAAGGATGTATGTTAGCTACCATTTCAGGATCACAAGTGTCTTGCTACTTTGGTGATTCTGCTTCTATGTTGCTACTCTAGTCGCATTGATATGCTACTACTCCTACTAGTATGTTTCTACTCTTGTTACCACTACTTCAGTCATATTCAAGTGTCATTACTCCCATTTCTATTCTATGTAAAGGACACGAGACAAGTTGCGATCCCTTACCCCTCGTGAATATCAAGTAAAGTTGTCCCCATAAAAAATGAGTTGGGTTGATTGTACACGGCTGTTCATTTTAGAATTCCAAGATTATCTCGCACAATAAGATATTAATTTTCAGTGATCATATAGTTGTAATTGTTTTCAAATGATTACTATAAAAAAAGGTTCAATCGTAGAACATGATGTGGACAACAAGTAATAAGGAAAATGTTGTATTAGTTTGAGTCGATTGTTTGTAACCAAATTGTTGTTTAAACGATAGTTGGAAAAACTTGATAATCATAGACTCTCAATATTGTTCTTAGAATATTTTTTAAGGTTATATCAGACAAGAAGATGTATAAAGAACCCACACCCTCCATGGGTAAGGGGATGGAAAACACTATTATTGTACAAGTATCTCACTATAATTCAATCTTCAACTAATACAAAAATTAATGTGAGATTTCTTCCAATGCTTTGATGTGAATGTGGATTGAATTTTATAGCCTCTGCAATTTTCTTTCGGTGCCTAGTCTGAAGAGGTAGGACCCCCTCCCAAGATAGGTATTGTTGTAACAATTAGTATATTTCGTAGATAAATTTACAATTTATTTGTGATTTTGTTTAGTGAGTTCTCACTATAAGTATAATCATTATAATTCTCTCTCTTGGTATTTGATTGAGCTTTAATCTACACAAGAAATATATATCTCAACATTTTGTAATATTTCTATCATTTCGTACTCAACATACTGTAGTAATAATTTATCTTGTTGCTAATTGGTTTTTATGCTTGTTGTGCTAATGTATATATTTATATCTTGTAAAGTGTGTCAATTTGAATAGTGAGGCTTGTTTACAATTATTCTTAGAAAATTTGTACAGTTTGTGAAATTTAATTATCAAACACGAGTTCATCCAATGAACTTAACATGATTATAATCAGAGTATAAATGTTTGATCATTTAGGCTATAGTATTTATTTTCTTGCGAGCATGATTTATTTCTATTAGAGTGATTTCCTTTCCTGCAACTATGATCTTAGATTTAGACCAAGTGATTTCAATTCTTACAAGTGTGAGTGACTTCAATTTTTGTGAGTGGAGTGACTTCAATTTCTGCATGTAAAGTGATGTTAATTTTTGCAAGTGGAGTGATTTCAATTTTCTGCAAGTATGATTTTAGCTACAATATGATTGAAGACAATTTCTGTAATTGTTTATTTCCAACAAGGTGTGATTCCTAGGAACTTTCTCTTAGTGGCCTTGCCACTTATGAATGCATTGTCATAACTACAACTACAAAACCATATCATTGTAAGAAATCTTGTAACCTACATACATAGTGCACGATAGTTCGCAAGCTATATATGACTCTCATATTGATAATTAAATGCACACATCCTCTCCTTTCCTCTCTAATTAATTAGAAATACAATTAGAATGACCATCAAAATGATCCTCATCAATTATGAAGGTTCTAAAATGTTTTAATAGAGTGGTAAGTCCTCTCATTGGAAACCTATGCCTATTCTCTATGCATTTCAAAATATGACATCTCAATCGAGCATCATATGTGCAAGTTACATATTTTCTAAGTTAGATTGAGTTGTGCTAAAACTTATCCCAACTCATCTCACCAAAAATAAAATAAAAAATAAGATAAAATTAAAAGAAAATCTAAGTGACATACGATGTTTTGGCCTGAATTTTTTTCCGAGCGACACATAATGTATCTACCTCCCAAAATATTCCTAATGTCGTTACATCGGCCCAAACAATATTTTAAATCCCCGACATGAATTATAGTCACATGAAATGTGGTTACATTAATGAGTGTTTAAAAGGAAATAAAATATTTTTTTAATCTTAAAAGGGGGTGGTATACATATGGTTTAGAGAGCATATAAGACAAATCCAAACCATGTGGCATATAATAAAAATGGGGACCCTTATTAACACTTTTATTGGTCCTCCTTAAGCCACATATCGGCCCTCATCACACATCATTTCATTTGCCCACCTCTCATGTATCAACTTCCTTAAGTTTTCATATGTCGATATATCATCCTCCCTAAGTTTTCATACACTGATATATCATCCTCCCTAAGTTTTTATATGTCGATATGTTGACCTCCATAATTTTATCCACATCGATGTATCTACCCTCCAAAAAATTTCTCACAATGATACATTGGCCTCCCTAAAATTTCCCACATCAATGTATCATCCTTACAAAAATTTTGCATGCCAATATGTCAGTCCTCATATTTATTTGCATGCTGATACATCCTCCCTGAAATAATTTTTTTGGCTTTGTCTTATATATTGACCCACAAACAAAAATAAAATTAAGGATTGATTCAATGGGGGATGGATAAATAAAACAAAAGTCTATATTTCAACCAATATTTATGAAGTGGGAAGAGGATGAAAGCATTGGTGGGAATCCCAAAAACAAAATATAAAACACAGGGATTATTACCCCAGAGATTGGGACAAGCGAAACACACCATATAGGGCAAAGCCTATCTCCCAATTTTTTTTTTCCATAAATTTTGACCCAAAACTCCATTTTCCACACTCCTTATACCATTGGAAAGGAATCGTCGAGCTATACAACTTCTATGGTATAGTTTTTAGAATATTCCTCACCATTCATTCCATATTTTCAATTTTTAATATCGACGCACTGTCAACAACTCAGGAAGTTGATAAAACAACATTTCAATGAAGGTGTCCATGAAATGATCATCAAAGGGGGTAGAGATCAAACATGGGGAAGTGTATTTGAATTCTTTATTGATTTTCAAATTAAATTATTTATGTTTAAATGCATCTTTTTTAAAGTAAATTTTAAATTTTTGTATATTGGAAACTCATGTATTGTGCGATAAATGGAATTTAGGCACCGATACTGAAAGAGGATAATACATAGGGATCTGAAGACAAAATGTATGAAAAAGTGGACAATAGAAACATGAATGATAGGCATTGGGACAAGGAAGACCCTCCGGCACACAACATTGACTCTGGAAATGTTATCTACAACAAAGGATGAGATACTAGCACATGAGCAACAATTAGATAACAAGAATCAAGTTTAAATGGTAGAGGATGAAGTACAAATTTAAAATAAGACATGAAGTTCATAATAGTCAAGTCTTGGGAATATAGTAAAAGGGGAATTGTGGTATGCAAGGCATCGTTTGAGCCAAACTAGGGGCAAAATCCATGATATCCTACAAGCATTAAATGATGAATTTGAAATGTGAATGTACATGATGTAGGAAATAATAAATTATGAACATATATGCAATTAGTATTTCCTCACCATTCCATATAGAATAAAAAAAACATTTTTTTTCAAATGGAAGGCCAAGATTCAAGGAGAAGGAAGGCCAAAAGTTAAGGTGAATTATAATAAATAGAGTCATTGTATTCAAGAGGAGGGATTTTGTCTCTTAGATATTTCTTGTAATACTGCTAGAACTTTAATGAGGAGAATCTTTTATGGCCAAGTTATTTCCTGGAGAACTTTTATTCTTGTGTTGCACTAGTTGTGGACTATTCTGCTATTGTTTGCTCAACACTCAAGTTGTTTAAGAATTTATCCCACATTGTAGACTATTTTGATGTGTGGATCATTTTTATTTCTATTCTTCATAAAGTATTTGTCTGAATTTATGGCATAAGACTGTACATGATTGTTTTAATGATGGACTATTTTGGGTTTGCACGCATTTACCCATATTCTTGTCATTTATTTGTGTGAACTAATTCCTGGGTCATAGAAAAGAGCATGTGTGGTTCTATGTTTTCTTCTTGGTCACCATTATTTTCGTCTGAACACATGCATTTTCATCTTAGAAATCATCGATGGTGGATTGGCCACAACAGGTAAACCCCAAAACTAGTTATTGTTTCCAAGCCAGAATCCAGATGGGTTCACTATAACAAAAGATGTGAGGTCTAATTGTGACTTCTCACTGAGGCTAATCATTTTTGATGATCAAGGTCATGCAGACCTATAAACACATCCATATATATTTGTTAATGTGTCCAAATATAATATCAAAGGGAAAAAAGAATTTGAGGAATTTGTATTTCATATATTTTTCCAAGAGGTTTGAATCTTTTTATGTAAATATAACAAATTACTAAAATATAGGAAGTCATATAAAAACACTTTATTATTGTTCTAATATATGTTTCACTTCATATTATGTGATTTTCATACTATAACGCAATAGAAATTGTGATTTAAAAAAACTTGTTTGCAAATATAAAGTGATTAATCATATCTAAGATGGTGTTTTAATCTAAGGGATTACACAAATAAGTTACCAGAAGTGCACATACACATTATAATATACAAAGTAATATATAGTAATATACAAGAAAATATACATAGAAGGAGATAGGGGAGAAAAGTATTAGTGGAACCAACATTGTAGGTAGCCTATAATTATAACATATTAGGCACCACTCTTCTCTCTCTTTACATCTATGATCACATCTATTTATACATTGATTCAGGTGATAGGTAGTTAAAACTTCTCTAACTACCTTAGTTAGTCAAACTAAGCCAATGATTGATTGACTTGACTACTTAGTAGACTTCTCTCTGTAGTCAACTGACATATTATATCGATCAACTCCATAGCCTAGTTGACTAGTTTACTAGGCCCTTCAACATTTCTTCCATCCTCAAATCCATCTTTGTCCTAAATAAGGAAGAGTTTGGAGTTAGAAAAAATTACAAAATTTTGAAAATGATAAAATTTACAATACATGTGCTCAAGAATGTTTTGTTTAACCATTTGTTGGTGGCACTGGCATTGCTAGAACTGAATTTCCCGGTGCTTCTAAAACAACTTATAATAGTGTCTATGATTGATTGGTTGACATTCTTGGTTCAAACTATTTTATTTGACACAGGATTGGTGGTGGTTCATGCTACTCATTTATCTATATGGAATCTAATGGAAAGAGAATTTGCAAGACTTCAGTTCTTTCTCAATGGTAGGACAAGTTCCTCCCCGCTTGAGGAAGTAGGGAAAACCATATATAGAAAAATACCTCCATGTCACTGATATAAATTAATGTTCTTATAAATGTAAGTGGTGAATGTTACTCTATTTTCACATTTGTTTCCTATGCCCCTGAACTTATGTGGGTCTAACTCCACAATTTTTTCCTCTGATGTATTTTGCACTACAATGTATGGTGGTACTCTAGAGTTACCTTTGATCAAATTTCACCTTATCAAGGGAATTTCAACTTATTGTATTTACAATAGGAGGGGTTTTGTCCCTCCATTATCTATCAACACTAGTCTATTTTGGAAAGTTAATCCAATTATTTACTGGGCATTATTTACGTGTTGATCCCAATGGGGTTTTAATCCTGATGCCTATTACTTATCAAATATTTTGTTGGTCTGGTACCCCCATTCTATAGAATTCATTATTTCTAAGGGGGGACTAAGTCTTCCAGATGGAATATCATGGTGTCCTTGATATTTGGTAGGATAGATACCCTCTGGAACTTCTCTTGTTCAACTAAGGGAGGGATTTGTAAAACTTGACAGTGATTACTTCCTCTATCCCCACACCTTGGGATTGTTGTTTCTATGGAGGGTTCCTTATTGTTTTTTTATTGTACTTATATAAATATGATGTGAGTTATTGTATATTTTGCATGTGTGGTGACCATTGCAATGGCACACTTCATGTACTACAGGTAATAACGGTGGTTCATGTGGTCAAAATGTATTGGTCTTGCATTCAAGTCAATTATGTTAGTCAACAACCATTCTCTTTCAACAAAAATCTATTTTTGTCGATTGCATAGTGGGTGTATTTGATAAGTTTATGGTTGTAATAAACCCACCTATGAAATATAAATAAAAATGCAATTGTTGACATGTATATTAATAAAAGATAATCATACAACACCCAACACCCAAATGTAAGCATCATTTATGTTTCATACCTAAACAAATAATAAGTTCTAGATAACATGTTCTACCCAAACAGTAACCACCATGAGAAGAAACATTACACCCCATTTAATTTTCTCAAAAGTCGAAGAATCAAACCAAGACCAATACATAGCATCAAACCAAGACCAAGACATATCTAACCGAAAACACAAAATGAAAATGTGTTCTTATTTCTAGATCTTTCGCTTACAAATAAATGCAATGAACATGTTTCTTTTTTGATGTTTCTCATAGTGCATTGAAAAATATGAGATTTAGATAATAGTGTATTGAAAATATGTGATTTAGATTAATATTTTCATCGTCAACCAAGTGTTTTCCATAATGTTTTATTCAACATAACCAAGCAAGGTCAACATATCAACATTTTCTCCTACCTTTAGAAAATCAATGGTTGTACTCAATAATTCTACCTCAAATGTGATGTGTGTTTTTAAATCAATGTTGAAAACTAACACTTTCCCTAGATTCACCTTCTAATAACCTCCATTCAAAATTATCATGCTTCCCCTATTCCATAAGAATTAGAGGCCTGAGTGGTGGATGGTACTCCAATTTTTCTGGATATGGATTCTGATCATTTGGTTGTATGCCAGAACTGCTCCTTTCCACTTGAGTGAGTCTACAAATAACATAAATACTCTGTTGTGATCCAATCCTAGTGTAAGTGAGCCAAACTAAAACTTTATATTCTAGAAGGCACGTTTCAATGTTTCTTTCTTCTTTCCAACAAAGTCCACCTAATCATGCCAAGCTACACAACCTAGGTTTAATAATCAGACCGTGTTTGACTGTCATCCATCCTAGTGGAACAACAGTCAATGACGATAATTCTTATCCATATTTTTACCATAAAATCCCTACTCTAAACCCTTTGCAAATGTGTGATCTCACTGTTAAAAATATAGAGAAGCTAAATTATTCTACTTGAAAGGCATTGGGAAATGTAATGCTCTAAGAACTATTTCAGACCGATATCTCCCCCTTAATGAGATTTTAATGCAACTTTTGGGTATATTTTGTCTTCATATCCAAATTGTGGGTGAATTCAGATTTTATTACTTGTAATATTCAGGAAAGAGATGGTCGAGTTGGTCATGAAACCATAAGTAAAGGATGGTCGAGTTGGTCATGAAACCATACTTACAGTCATTGATTAAGAAGCAACTGAGCTAATGTTTTCAAGATGGCTCCTTATTTCTGTTGATTCATGCTAGGTGGAAACATTTCCATTTTTAGTTTATATTCTACAATATGATGTTACAACCATTATTAAGTAAAACACAATGCAAGACAAACTATTAATGTGATCTTAATGTATAAAATATTTAAAGACATAGCTCATGGGGCCGAAGGGACAATGACCGGACAAATGGTGGCTCATTGAAAAAAAAATTGCAATTATGTCCTCACATTATTGATGCAAATACTTCTATTTATGAGGAGGCAACAAGTGCTAAAAGTATAAATTCAAATCTAATGTGTATCTGGGACACTGATATTGATAGGAGAAATGAACAAGGCTAAGGAAATGATTACCATTTTAAAAGAACAATCTCGACATTAATGAAAAGAAGAACATCTTTAAGAGAAAAGAAAGACATATTTTTTCGATTTATTGACATGGACATCCATGCAAACTAATCGAATCCATATATAAAGTTTCACACAATATCTTTGACAATGAAAGAGTTGGTCATCAATGAAGATTGCAATAGGGTTCATGACCAATGTAATAAGGAATGGCATAGGTTTGATATGTTCTATCAAGATAGAAATTGTTAGCATCATTTATCTACATCTTCTAGGATAATTGCAACAAAATAGGTTGTTGATACATGAGGTTGAATTCTTTTTACATGATTTAATTAAAATTGTGGTAAATGCACTTTGGATTCTAGCTTTATCTTTGGGCATTGCTGACATATACCACTATTTCTATGAAATATATTCATACAATAAAACCCAATTTAAATCTATGATTCTCATGGTTAAGAATGCATGAACCAGATTATTGTTGAATGTTCTAATTCTATTGTCCACATTATATGTTAGTAGCAGCTATACGCTTGACAGGATATGTTAGTAGCAGCAAGATGTTCAGAAAGTTCAAACTCAACCAGTAAATAGATTTTAACAGTAGAACACCCATGTCACGAGTTAGAACCAGAAAACGCAATATTTTCAATGTTTGGCAAACTGGATTTTGTGAACAATTGATTTACTAGAGATACAATATTAGAATGAGATCATGGAGTTCTCATTTCCTTAGAGGTATGAGTGCATGGAAAACCAGTATTAAGTCCGTGATAATGAATTTATGTATTGTATTTTGAGGGGTAGATAGCATATGAAAATTCATGAGTATTTCTCAAAAGGTTTTCAGTCTACGCTCTTACTAGAACTGTACTTACTCAACATGAGTTGTTTAATCAGAATAATTTATCAATTTTAAATTAGTAATCTACAGGGATTCTATAAAACCAATGACAAATTTTGACAGAAATAATTGTACCATATATATAACATTTCAAAAATGAAATTTATGAAACAGAGAAGAGTTTTAAATTATTTGTTCAAATCACAAACCAACAACTAGTTGAGTGAGCAATTTCCACCCAACCATAGGAAAATACACAGTGGACACCACCCCTTAGTTTGGCTATGATACCACCAAGGAGGAACAGGGATAGTTAACTCTAAAATTTGGAATCTAACCAATGTTTTCTTCTACAGATTTCTTGATGACAAAACATCCCTATGGCACCCACACACCTACCCCACACAACACAAAGAGAATGTCCTTCTTTATTGTTCAGTACCTTAGAAATTGCGCATTCTTGTGCTATTCAGTATGTGCATAGAAGGTCCAGAATGTGTCTCAAGTTTTAGCAAAGTTTTCCATTGTTTCTTGGCTTCTTCTTAAGGTTACAAGATTCCATTCATGGTTGGTTGGTCTATCATGGGTTTGTCTCTCTTCCTCCAATGTCCAAACTCCAAAAAATATCCTCCGCCTCTTTTACTAACATCTCTCCTCTCCCCATTCGAATTTTCCTCATGCATAATGGATAGAGAATTAAAACGCAACTTCTCTTCCTAGATCCAAGAATGTAGGGGAGACAATTTGCTAAAATTTAGGAGTTGTGATTTGGATTGAAGAATTTGTTTCATCCACTCCTCTCAACTCCTTTTTTCTTTGAAAAACAAATTTGAAATTGGGTGAGAATTCAAGATAGCATAAGGTAGATGATTTAGGTATAAACCCCACCTTAGACCCCCACACATTTCCCCTCTCGTGGTATCATTGACCCTATAGGTGCTCGAGCTCAATCCATCTTGGTCTTATTTTTTGTTAATTGCAAAATAAAATGACGTACAATATTCAAAGCACCATGGTATGGTGTCAACGTGGTAGAGTTATAAATCATCCATGAAAAGTATTTAAGCATTTAATTATTGATTTTTCATATGAGATGATATGTATGATAGATATATTATTACAATGATGAGTGTTCCATATATAGAGAACATATGGAGACCATCCATGAAAGGATGCATCCCTTGGATAATCAATAACTATTTATTATTATCATTTACTTATTATATATATTATTTAATAATAAATCATTATATTATTAATTATTAATATAGGAGAATGTCTTCCCGATGTTGTCCAAACATAAACACTCCCTCTCAACGAGGGAAAAATTATGCATCATGCCAAGCTTGTATCCGAAGTATACAAATTTCTCCCTAGACTCAGGACACTTGTTTGTTAGTCTTGGGAGATGTCTCTCTGCTACCAAAAATGAGGAGAAACTCATTCTGCAGCTCTCCCTCTAAGACAATTGACTCTCTTTGAGATCAGACTCACTCTGGGTCCACATGTGATAGCATCTAGCATCTTGAATCTTTATCACTCCTTTTCAAATCTACATGACTAGGAAAAAGACTACACCAGGGTCATTCACCACATGTAAACCCTTGTGAGTGAATTTCATCATGATGCTAATTGACACGTGGAAAGCACCTCAAGAACCTAGAGTCCATATTATTCATTTTCATGATCAAAGAATGACTACGCCTGGGCCCATTTACCACAAGTACACATTTGAAAAATGTATCCTATCTCCCTTGGTCTGCAACCATATATAGGAGAAGGTTTGCCTAATGTTGAAGCATCAACACTCCCTCTTATCTAGGGAGGTATGTTTCCATGATGTCTTCATCTAGTATTCCACTAACTAATCTGTAATCAACTAGTAACACACAACTACTTTCTAGAGACACGCAGTCTTCGCTAGTGGTACACAAACACCATAGTAGCAAATGGTCAGTCACACATGGCACTCCCATGTGGACTTATAGAGGCTACTCCCTCTAGGAACACTAGGGTCAACTCCCTTGACATGTCCTCATGTGCTCTCCATAAGAGATGCGTTCTCATGTGCTCTCCACAAGGGATGTGTCCTCATGTGCTCTCCAAGAGGGATGTTGGGCTATAATCCTAAACCCACTTATCTCTTCTCGGATAAGTGTCCTCACAGATCATCTCAACTAAATCATAGAGGAGTATGATCTAGAGAATGTATGTCACACATGGCACTCTCATGTGGAATTCTAGAGTATAATCCCTCTAGAGACACTAGCGTCAATTCCCCATAGTGTGTGACGTCAAGGTCAACTCCCCATAATGTGTGACGTCAATTTCAACACCCTTGACATGTCCTCATGTGCTCTCCACAAGGGACATTGGGATATAAGCCCAAGCCCACTTATCCCTTCTCTAATAAGTGTCCCACTTATCCCTTCTTAGATAAGTGTCCACACAAATCAAATCAACTCAGTCACAGAGGAGTATGATCTGGAGAATGTCGAGAGGAAGATGCAAACATCAACACTCCCTCTCAGCGAGGGAGGCATTCTCTACCATTCCAAGTCTATCGCAGAAGTAATCAAACTTTGTCCTGGTTTGGTAAGAACATCGACAACCTACTCATATGTAGGAAGGTAATACACCAATACTTCCTTCCTCTGCACCATGTCTCATATGTAATGGTACTTGATCTCAATGTGTTTTGATTTTTCATGAAACATTGGATTCTCTAATAGCTTCACACATCTCTAGTTATCATAATGAATAACGGTGGAATCCAACACATGTCCAAATAAGTCTACAAGGAGCTTGCGAAGCCACACTGCTTCATGGACTACCACACTTAATGTAATATACCCTATTTTTTGTTTTGCTTAAGGCCACATAAGTCTATTTCCAGCTACACTAGGAAACCATGGTAGATCCCAAAGTGAAGCAACACCCGAAGGTGTTCTTTCTACCCACTGCACTCCCTGCCCAATCAGATTCAATATATCCTTGCAATCTCATGTCAATATTGGAAGTATATCTTAGACTATGTCCAACTATGCCTCGCAGGTATCTCAACACATGCTTTGTAGAAATCTAGTATGTTTGTCTCGGTTGAGTCATAAACTAGCTAAGTGAATTCACTACATAGAAAATATTTGTTCTGATGTTAACCAGATACATCAATGATCCAATTAGTTGTCTGTACAGGGTCAGATCAATCTCATTGGAATCAGAATAAGACACACTTAGTTTCTTCAGATTTGTCACCATTGGTGTATCCATGCACTTACAGTTCAGCATCCCAAACTTATTTAATATCTCAATTGTTTCCATCCCCTGACTCAAGAAGATATCATCAATTCTCTTCCACACTTCTAGTCCCAAGAAGTAGTACATCATACCAAGGCCCTTCATCTCAAACTTATAGGGCAACATATACTTGCATTCAACAATAAGGATCTTTGTACCTGTGAGGAATAAATCATCAATGCAGAGGACCAAAATTCAGGGACTCACTATTAACAATTTTGTAGTATTGTTTGTGATAAAAAACACTTTTGTTGAATCCCAAAATCATCATTTTTCCATCAATCCTCACATACCAAGATCAAGGTTCCTGCTTGAGTCCATATAGGGCCTTTTTCAACCTGTACACATGACACTCCTTCTCATGTATCACGAAACCATATGACTGCTCAATGTATACTTCTTCCTCAATATCTCTATTGAGAAGGGTTTTCTTCACATCCATCTAATGTAGTCTCCAACCTATGGATGTTGCAAGATAAATAATTGTTCGGATAGAAGTGCATCGAACAACAAGAGAAAATGTCTCCTTATAATATATTCCCTCCACCTGATGTTATAGCAAGATTTTCCTCACCCCATGCAATCGTGCACAGAGGACCTTTTTCCATTTCCCTATGCAGACTTGAAGTACCTTTTTACAAATTCCAGATCTAAAGACAATATTTTTCCACATATACGTGCCCTACCTACTATACAACATGTGTATATGCAGATTGCACCACTACAACCCACGTACATCAGGAAAGGTGCCCAAAATTAAAAAATGGTGTCGGGTTTCCATGTCACGCCACGAGATCAATGATCCTTGGTCTTCCATATACTGGAAATGTTCTGAATTGTCCCTTCAGTTCCACTTGAAGGCTATAAATGGGCCAAAGTCAAGCTATGGAAAAGAGGAGAAAGAATTCAACTTTGAGAGCAAAGTTACTCTTGAGAAATTATTCACTTCACATTGAGTCTGCATCCCTTTGTCCTTTAAGTATGAACACATTGTTCAGCCCCCAAGATCATATAAGAGAGATAATGAAGTTCTCAATCATTAAGGGGTTGAATAATGTGTTCGAAATTAAAGGACAAAGGGATGCATACTCAATGTGAAGTGGATAATTTCTCCATAGTAACTTTGCTCTCAAAGTTGAATTCTTTCTCCTCTTTTCCATAGCTCAGATTTGGCCCATTTATAGCCTTCAAGTGGAACTGCAGGGCTGAGTTGGAACGTTTCCAGTATATGGAAGGCAAAGGATCATTGATCTCGTGATGTGACATGGAAACCCAACACCATTTTTCAATTTTAAGCACATTTCCCAATGTATGCGGGTTGTAGTGGTGCAACCTGTGTATACGCGTGTTGTATAGTAGGAAGGGAGCGTACATGTGGAAAAATTTGTCTTTAGCTCTAGGATTTGTAAAAAGGGACTTGCATAGGAAAATGGAAAAAGGCCCTCTGTGCAATATTGCATGGGGTGAGGAAAATCTTGCTATAACACCTGAGATAATCCTCTAGCAACAAATCACATTTTGTGCTTCTCTATGATTTCGTCAGTTGTGTGTTTGATCTTATAGATCCACTTGGAAGTCACTACAAACTCCCCTTTAGGTCTCAAAACAATATCCCACACATCATTCTTCATGATGGATTGATAGTCCTCCATCATGGCATCTCTCCATATTGGTTGGCATAGCACGAATATCTCTGAGGTTTCTTCCTCTCTCAGAAGGTACCATGAAAAGATGCGTGTCCTTCTTCCTCCTGCAGAGTATGATGATCCCATGTATGTATCTTTCGACCTACTACAATATCTCTGGAAACATCAACTAGAGATATAGGATCAATGAAATCAATTGGATCAATAAGCTCAATTGTCTCCCTCTGAATTGTTGGAGGGTGAGGGGGAGAAGGAACCATCTCTTCTTGCCTCTCACTATCAATATTAGTGTGATATCCTCTAAATATCCTGAATGCTACCTCCTCCTCAAAGGTAACATCTCTGCTCACCTCAATCTATCTCTGACTGGGGATGTAGATCTAGTATGCCTTTGAAGACTCAATGTACCCCACAAATGTACCCTTCCTGCCTGAAGGGTATAGCTTGGTCCTTTTACTCTTGGGTACATGAATGTATAATGGACACCCAAATATCCTGAAGTGTCCAACCTCATGCTTTACTCATGAACTGTGTCCATACTAGAAATCTTGTGGTTCCCTCATGGAACACATGTCTAAGACTTATCGAGGTTCCTTCGTGGAACCAATGTCTTATCTAGGACATATCGAGGTTCCCTCGTGAAACCAATGTCTCGGTTCCTTCATATGACCGTCTGAGGAACATCAAGATGAATTCTACATTCCCCCCTACTATTCCACATAGGACCCTCTAGGGAGAATTTCACGCCATGGGCTACAGGGACCATTCTTCTAATCATGTCACTACATGTGCCATAGAAGAATGTCAGTCTCGAAACTGAGAGTGGTTCAACAACTACTCCCTCTAGATCTGGAGGTGAATCCTCTGTTGTCTCTGCTCCCTCTAACACTGAAGGTAGTTATTACTCCTTCTCTGGAGGTAACTCAATCTCTTCTCCCTCTAGATGTAGTATCGCCTTCCTCTCTATATAATATCCATTTATTGTCTTGTATGTTTTAACCAATCTTCCACTTACAATAGTCACAATGCATTTCCACATTTCTCATTGTATAGATTTGTGCATTAATCACATGTGAATCAGCCTCACTCACCATCGCACCGTTTTCACTTCAACAACACAACATCGAGATCCATAGTGTATTTATTCAAATGGTTCTTCTGTATTAAAATAACCAACACAAAGAGGCTTCTTTCCATTACCACTAGGAGTGCATAAGAAACAATATATTTCCAACATTATAAATGTGCTTTCAATAAATACGCATGCAAACAATGTCCATCAAACTAATGGATAAAATGGAAACAATTACCTTTGAAAAATAAAAATTCCCAATATGCGAGATCAGATATTTAAAGACCAAAAACAAAATACTCATAACTCCAATAGTTGCGCATCTTTCCGACTGTAGATGCCTTTCAATAAAATTACCAAATTATATTGTACTTAGATGGTATAGTATAAATTGCACTATAAAATGTATATTGTGTTTGTCATGAATTTCACGCCTCTTGCTGGAAAAATGATTTACAAGTCAATCATCACTTTATAAATTCAATAACCATGTTGTATTGATGTTTTCGGTCTCTCGCTACAAAATAATTTCCAAATTCAATCACAGCGTTGTTTGGGAAAATTTAATGGAGAGTAGTTCAACAACTTTAACCCTTTCAATGTTTCCATTGTTGTTTGTTGATCAATATGTGGTGCCCAATATTCCACGTACTTGGGGCATGAATCCCACATTTCTTACTAATTTTTACTACAAGGAATTAGCTTTTCTTGGTTGTATTTAAAGGTTCCACATTCCATCTTTTCATGCTTGATAAATCTTTTTTATCTTCAATTCCAAGTTGGTTGCAGCTCCCATTCCAACAAGGTCATAACAATACATATTATATTCTTAAAAAATCTTCACAAATGCAAGCTATCTCTCATTTTCCTAGGCCCTCCTGTGAGGGAGTTAAGCCCAGACCTTCTCTGATACCATGTTTATTTTTCTTATGAGATGATATGTATGATAGATATATTATTACAATGATGAGTGTTCCATATATAGAGAACATATGGTGACCATCCATGAAAGGATGCACCCCTTGGATAATCAATAACTATTTATTATTATCATTTACTTATAATACATATTATTTAATAATCAACAATTATATTATTAATTATTAATCTAAGAGAATGTCTTCTCGATGTTTTCTAAACATCAGCATTAATTACAAATAATTCCAAGAGTAAAATTTGGGGTATTACATCCCCTCCCCCTTGGAATAACACCATCCTCGATGTTATTTATTGCAACAATGTCTATGGTGAAAACATAGATGGATATGCCTCTCTCATGGCATCCTCCATCTCCAAAGTGGCCTCATTTGGCCCAAAGTTCTTCCATTGTACTTTTACCTGAGTGATGGCTCGATTTCAGATCATTGTGAATTTCCTATCTAGTATGCATAGGGGTTCTATTTGGAACTCTCCCTCTGGCTCCACTTGAATAACATTCCAATCAATAACATGGTTTGAATCATGTACATATTTTTTAAGAAAAGTTACATGAAAAAAATTATTTATTTTAATATTTGCAGGAAAAGAAAGTTTATAAGCTATTGGTCCCATCCTTTCCCAAATTTCGAATGGTCCCCAAAATTTGGGTGCAATTTTGGCATAGGCTCCAAGCTTCAGTGAACTCTTGTGTGGTTTCACTTCAAGATACAAATGCTCACCGACTTTGAATTATTTATGAGTTTGGTTTCTATCTACGTAACTCTTCTATTTGTATTGGGATATCTTCAAGTTTTGTTTGATCTTGATAACTTCTTGTTCCATGTCTTTCAACATTTTGGGTCCAATTGTAACCATGTTCACTATATTGTTCAAGTTTATCGGTATATTGCACCTTCTACCATATAGTGCCTCAAAAGGACTCGCCTTGAAATATGCTTGGTAACCATTATTATAGGAAAACTCAACCAAATGTTGGTACTCCTCCCATTTACTTGGTATATTCATGGCGTACATGCAAAGCATGTCTTCCAGTATTTGGTTTATCCTCTCTGTCTTCCCATCTGACTGTGGATGATATGAAGTGTTGAAATTTAACTACGTACCGGAGCCTTGGAATAGTCCTTTACAAAATCTTGATGCAAACTTTGAATCTCTGTCAGATATGATTGTGGTAGGTATTCCATGCAATCTGAAGATTTATTTCAAGAAAATATCTACAATTGATTGCTTTAAATGTGGACTTTATAGGAATGAAGTGAGCAACCTTGCTCAATTTTTCCACTGCAACCATGATGGCATCATATTGTTTCATAGTCTTTGGCAATCTTGTGACAAAGTCCATGTTGATCACTTCCCATTTCCATTCAAAAATGGGTAAAGGTTGCAACAAGCATGATGGATTTTTATGTTATTGTTTAACTTGTTGACATTCCAAGGATCTTGAAATATAGTCAATAATTTCATTTTTCATTCCATAACAAAATTATTGTTTCCTTACTACTGTTGTAGGAAAATCTGCCTGCGGACAAGTAGATCGACCTCTAAGGCTTGACCTTAACCCTAGACAGAAAAGTTCTTATCATGGACACTGAATTTCTTTCGAATCTATCTAAGCCTAATGCATGAGAAGGAAGAGTAACAGAAGTACCTTTTAACCGACGTTTGTCCCTGCACG
>JASDQU010754011.1:29075-44238 GCA_032191745.1 Picea mariana
CACCATAAGGGGACCACTTTGGAGTTCATCCATTTTTGCACCTTATCAATCATGATAAGACAATAATGAGAGCATGGATCCTTGAACCATTCTTCTAGGATAACTCAATCCGCAAAGCGTCTTCCTGTGAGGGCTTTCACCATAAGGGGACCACTTTGGAGTTCGTCCATTTTTGCACCTTATCAATCATGATAAGAAAATAATGATTCATCTATACATTTTTCCAACAATGCATCATATACCAATGAAACCACATCAATCCATCTTCATCATGTATCAATGACAATGCATTGATCCATCTTCATTGTATCAATGACAACTCATTGATCTGTCTTCATCTATGCATTCTCATCAAAGACAATACATATTAAGTTCCATCAATCATCAATCAATAAATCCTTTGGCATCAATCAATCACTTGACATCAATCAATGGCATCAATCAATCAAACCATTGGCATTAATGACAACATGATCCAACAACATATACGTTAAGTTACTTCCTCTGGCACGTTGGTTGGGGATACTTTGTTAAGGCTTTGGGAGGTTATGGAGGACGCAGGTTCGACCCCCATCAACTCCATAACTTTTACACAACACTAACCAATATTGGCCAATGGGAGGTCACCACGTGGTGGCCTCTCATTGCCTCGTACATGCCATGTGTCGACTGACTACTCGTCCACTTGAAGGTACAACTTGACAACTCATCCCGCCAACTATATATGCCACATCACTATTGTACAACCATGTGACATGTGTCACCCTTGTAGTGGTGACAAGTTTCACCCTTGCAGTGGTGACACGTGTCACCCTTGACTCTACCCTTTGACTTTTTTCATGTTGACCAAAATTTGACCGCTCATAAATTTTGCATACAAGCTCTGTTTGACTTGTCGTTTGCGTCGTTGGAAAGTTGATGAAGATTTCTACGCAATGAAGTTGTTTTCTCAATTATTTGATACATATATGTATAGGGGGATACCGGAGGATCCGATGAATTGTACTCAAGTCCGAAAATCCTTATATGTAAAAATAACTCTTAATTACACATAAACATACGACCATATTTGGTATATGAAGATTGCTTGACTATTTGCGAAAAAACATGTGAATATGATTACCTATCCATTAACTTCATTAATACTAATGAATAACTTGAAGAATAATGAGATAATACTTCAAAAAAAAAAACTCAAATTATATATATGGATGACATATATCATTTCATCTTCAAGTCTTATTTAGATAATAATGTTGTTCTTTATCATCTCAAGATGCCAAATTACATTACAATATGGACTTATAAAAATCCAATTTTGAAGACACTCTGAAAATTTGTTGTTCAAATGCATAAATGAAATTTACTGTTGAAATCCTTGTGAAATTATGAGAAGAATGAGTATAAAGTCGGCCAAATTCTGAACATGGGCTGAAAAATCCCTTTTTACACATATAACGAGACTATGTGTCTCATACATGACAAACTGAGATAAGAATTTTACAAATGACCTATGATCACAAAACAAACTTCATATTCATAATCCTTGTAGAAAACTGAATCCAATGAGTATAAACTTCCCTAGGTGTGGACAATATACCCTATGGCACGCTTTTCCATGCAACACATAAACTTAGCATGCAAAACAATGCAGTATGTATTGTACCATAAATCGAAATCTATGCATATTTTGGGATGCATGCACCTTGGGATGTGTGTGTTGGCCTTGGAAATTGTTCCCATAAATAGGCATGATTGGCCAAACCTCCAAGCGAGTTCTTGGGAATCTTAATCCTATTTTTAGCAAGATCCCGTAACAAGCTGTATTGTTGACACATTTGGTTAAAAACCTTGGGATATTACTGAAGGTATCGAGTTCAATCCTCCATACATGCACATTCTGAGACCATGGTGTAGGATCATGATCATGGACATGATGATGAGAAGAAAGGACATGATGAGAAACATTGTTGGAAGTTGCATCCAGAATTGAGACCAGAGTGGACTCAACCTAGAAAGGGTTCCAATTATTTTTTGACACGTGGTAGCCTCCCATTGGCCAATATTGATGAGTGTTGTGTAAAGTTTTGGGAGTCAACAAGGGTCGAACATGTGACCTCACAAAGCCCTAACATATGCACCACAACCAACGTGCCACCATATAGTTCTTAACCTATATATGTTTCACATTTTATTTAAGGTTTTGAAATGGTTCATTTGGGGTTTAAAAGGGGTCGAGGGCTTAGGCCTCGACCCTAGCTTAAGGTTATATGTTATACAATATGATCCACACATGGTTCATGGAGGGGCTAGTATATATGCCAACGAATATATCATATACCAACAGATTTAAAACATATATAGTATATTGTTATAATATATATAACAAATAACAAACAATATTCCGTGGAAGGGGATCAAACCCAGGACCTCCGGAATATAATCAGGAGGCCCAACCAACATGCCAAGGCCCCCACATTTGGTGAGATTCCCTCCATAAATAGAATTAAGTTGCAACTAATGTGGACGAGATGTTTTAGGACTGATTGTATATATGGGAACGCATTTCAAGGTGTGCACACAATTAGAGGACACACATATCTGTATTTTCACAAATCCTGAGGCAAGGAATACACAATTTTCAAGATTGTACGGATGCACTGAAGTACGTGCCAAGCACAAGCCAAGTTTTGTGTTGCACCATAAAGCATGTCAAACAGTACTTTAATGGAATTTCATGTATTTTATATCAATTTTGCACAATTTTTCGCAAAAATCATGAATATGAGGTCTATTTTTTGATTTGAGGTCCTTTTTTAAATTATTTTCTCAATTTTTCATTAATGGGCATTTAATGCATCATTTTGCGTGTCAAAGAGCAATGAATGGAGCTAGTTTGGAAAATGGTCGACTTTATAGTCAAAATTCTTAGAATTTCCCAAGGATTTCAATGCTGAAGTTATTTTTGGTTTTGAGTAATGGAATTTAAGAGAGTCCATTAAATTGGCATATGTGAGTCATTTTACATGTAATTTTGATGTTTGAGATGGAGAAGACAATTTTCATTGGCTTGAAGGGAACTTGAAGATGATACAAAAGTATGTTATATATATTTAATTTGAGTTCTTTTATTTTCTCTTGTGTCATATCACTATCATTAAGTAAGTCGATCTTCATTTTATGATTTTTTGGGTAAAAATCACATCATTAGAATTCTGCAAACTACTCTAATACGATCAGTAAATTATTTTGGATCAAGTTAGATATTGCATGTATATATGTGAAGCAATAAGTGGTGTCTAAGGATTTTCGGATCAAGTGGTATCAGAGATAGTTTTGGCATGTGTTGTAAGTTGTTGTTGTGACATGAGATCAAAGAGTTCAGTTGGTGAATATCTTGAAGACTCTTATCAGGGAAACAAGATGAGCAAATTTCTCATGAAATTGAGGCTTCAAAAGAAAATTAATCGGAAAATCTAGAGAGATAATTATGAGTTAAGAATGCAGATGCAAGCTCTTGAGGAAGAGAAGCAAAGGTTGTTAGATCGATTGTTATGTCATGAAAAATTCCACATGAGCATTTTTTATGAACTAGAGAGAAAGTTGCAAATGGCACCATCAATTAGTAAAGTTAGACAAGCAAAGAATGAGATAGTCTCTCTTGCACTATCTCCCTCCAAGAATATTATCGAGAAAGAAGATTCTTCATATTCCCATCAAGATGGAGAGTGATCGAGGGTAGCTAAAGCAAAGAAAACTTCATATGAAGAAGTCATGCATAAGAAATTGTCCTTACTTTCCAGTCCAAAGAAGAATAACATGTGTAAGGCATCTTCAAGGAAAAATGTGTGTGCTAGAGGAGAAGGAATGAAGACTTTTCCCATTGGTAAATGGTCTATGTATCCATGTGCTTCATATGGAACTAGAAACCATGATGTGGAGAAGTGTTCAAGGAGACAGTTTGTGCAAGTAAAAACCTCCAGAAAGAAGAAGTAATATCATTTCTCAAGTCAAAGGAAAAGGAGGGATTATAAGAAGGGATCGTGGAACAAGATGCTCTGCTCTTATTGTGGTAAGAGTGAACACCATATTGAGAGCTGTTGGACACTTTACTTGTAGTTATGTCTGAAGTAGAACCTAAAAGATGTGAAGGCACTTGTAAGAAGACAAGAAACATCTCCAAATGAAGTCAATGGTCTTACTGAAAGGCTTGGGAAAGAATACTTCTTAATGGATGGTGTTGGAAAAGTGATATATGAAGACATCGAAGAATGGTTCAAGGATAGTGGCTCATCTCACCACATGACCAGGATGAGATCAATACTTTTGACTTTCTCAGATTCTGACACAGATGTTTTTGTGAGATCTGGAACCAACACCATACAAACAATAAGGGGGTATGGATATGCAAGATTCCATCTCGAGTCGAGAGAATTTCTTGAAATTGAACATATGTTGTATGTTCTAGAATTAAAGGTAAATCTACTCTCAGTTACAACATTTGAGGATGAAGGTTATGTAGTCACATTCCAGAATGGTTGAGTACTTTTGTATTCAAGGGAAGCCACTCCAGACACATGAATAGTGCTTGGAATTTGTAAGGAGAGATTGTATAGGTTACTAGGAATATCGATAGTTTGGTCCAATGGTTACTTGGATTCAGCATCAAATTATGAATCATATTCAATGTCATATTCAACATTAGTGTCAGAGGCATTGTCAGAGGTTGAAAGCTGTGATACTTCTCCTAGTACACTGGGGAGAATGAGTCCATAAGTAAACCATCTTTAAAATTTTGTAAATGTAATATGCATATGTGTAAATGTCTTGAAGTCTATTAGAGGGCTTGTAAGTCAATATTTGTAAATTATGAGAGTGAGAGGGACTCTATAAATTTATATATTGCCACCTTATATGAGTGAGAGGAATTTTGTAAAGAGAGTTTCTATATTGCCACCTTATATGTTGTAAAGAGTGAGAGGGATATCATTAGATATTTTTAGATAGTTGTCTTACACCTTACACTTTGTTATAGAGTGAGAGGAATCTCGTTAGATATTTCTAGATAGCCACCTATACACGTACTATTTTACAGTGAGATGAATCTCGTTACGAAGATTTCTATTCCTTTATACAAAAATATGGACAAATTGTCTTATAATAAGCTAAAGGGATACATATGGATCGAATTTTCTTAGACAACATTCTTGATTCTGAAGAACTGAAAGTGAAGGAACAGAAGGATGCAGGTAGTTGGAACATGTATATCAGAAGCGGAAAGAGCATCGAAGTAATGCAAAAAATTCTAGAGATGGTAAAAGAGAAGTGATCCTCTTCAAAAATAAGAGGCATAAAGGTGCATGCTATAAACATCATTTTTAAATACTATGTCATGTTCATGAAGATGTATACCATGAACAAAATAATTCAGGTACATATGATGACAATACAAGCATAATTGTTTTTCAAGGGAGAAGCAACAATGGACAAAGTATTTATTCAGGGACTTCTATAGATACATAAAGAAATACAGGAATAGAGAGTCCAAATGGGAAAGGCATAGATCAACATTCAACTTGGTTTAATATTGGATGAGATGGAATATGTTCAACAAAAGGAGATGGGAGTGGATGTTGACATACATATACAGGTATAACAAAGATTCAATGAACATGAATTTTGTTGTTAGGGAATCTATGAGCCAGAGCCAGAGCTATATATATCATATTAGCTATAGTGTCAGAGGCCAGAGTCAGAGCTATATTCCAAGGAAGAATAAAGAAGTGCATTGATCCAGTACCTAAGATCAAATACTCAAGATGAAGACTAATTTCCAAAATAATCGAAAAGATGGACGAGTGAAGAAGCTTTGATGTATTACTAATTTCCAAGGAGATGGACTATGCTCAATAGAAGGAGATGGGAGTGGATGTTGAAATACATATACAGGTATATTAGAGATTCAATGAACATGAATTTTGTTGTTAGGAAATATATGAGCCAGAACCAGAGCTATATATATCATATTATCTACAGTGTCAGAGGCCAGAGTCAGATCTATATTCCAAGGAAGAATAAAGAAATGCATTCATCCAGTACCTAAGATCAAACACCCAAGATGAAGAATAATTTCCAAAAGAATCAAAAAGATGGACGAGTGAAGAAGCTTCATCTATACTTTTGGAAGTCCAAATGTTCCTCAGTAGGAAGGTATGATCCAAGAGGATCTAAGGAATTCTCACAAAGGTCCAGGAATATCTGGAATGCTCACAGAGGTCCCAGGGGATCCATAAATGCTTAAAATTTGACTATCTCAAATCATCCTAAAAATGACATCATTGTACCGAGCTCATCATCAGATTTCCAATAGCACAAACATGAATTCAAATGGAGTTCGTATGAAAAATTTATGAGCAGTCAAAGTTTGGGTCAAATAAGAAACGTCAAATGTCAAATGGTGACGTCAGCATAGTACAAGATGACATCAGCAGGTGATGTCGCACATCGTCGTACAACAGTGATGTGGCATGTCTAGTTGGCAACTAAGTTAGAATTTGTGCCTCTATATTGACAAGTGTTCCAATTATTTGTTGACACGTGGCAGCCTCCCATTGGCGAATATTGATGAGTGTTGTGTAAAAATTTTAGAGTCAACATACCTGCCACAACCAACGCGCCACCATATAGTTCTTAACCTATATTTGTTTCACATTTTATTTAAGGTTTTTTAATGGTTCGTTTGGGGTTTAAAATGGGACAAGGGCCTATCCCTCGACCCCTAGATTAAGTTTATATGTTATACCATATGAACCACACATGGTTCACATAGGGGCTAGTACATATGCCAACGGATATATCATATACCAATGGATTTAAAACATATATAGTATATTGTTATACTATATATAACAAATAAAAAACAATATGACATGGAAGGGGATCAAAACTAGGACCTCCAGGATATAATATAGAATCCCAACCAGCATTCCAACACCCCCACATTTGGCGGGATTCCCTCCAGAAATAGAATTAAGTTGCAGCTAATGCAGACGAGAGGTTTTAGGACCGAGCCTATATATGGGAACGCATTCTGAGGTGTTCACACACTCGAGGACACACATCCATATGTGTGAAAATATCCCAATTCAAGGAATACATGATTTTCAATACCGTACGGATGCATTGATGTACATGCAAAGTACAAGCCAAGTTTTGTGTTGCATCGTAAAGCATGCCAAATGGTACTTTGACAGAATTTCAAGTATTTTATATCAATTTCGCATGATTTTTCACAAGGATCATGAATATGAGGTATTTTTTGTTATTTTAGTTCATTTGATATCTACTCATTTTTTCATTAATGAGCATTTAATGCATTGTTTTGCGTGCCAAAGAGCGTGAAATTGAGCTAGTTTGGAAATTGGTCGAATTATAGTCAAAATTCCTAGAATTTCACAAGGATTTCAATAGTGAAGTTATTTTATTGTTTTGAGTAATGTAATTTAAGATTTTCCATTAAATTAGCATATGTGAGCTAGTTTACATGTAATTTTGATGTTTGAGATGGAGAAGGCAGTTTTCATTGGCTTGAAGGGGAACTTAAAGATGAAACAAAAGTATGTTATCTATATTTAATTTGAGTTCTTTTGTTTTATGTTGTGTCACCTCACTATCATTAAGTAAGATAATATTCAATTTATGAATTTTTGGGTTAAAAACACATCATCAGAATTCTGCAAACCACCCCAATATGATCAGTAAATTATTCTGGATCAAGTTAGATACTGCATGTATATATGTGAAGAAATAAGTGGTGTCTAAGGATTTTCAGATATACATGTACAAATATGACCTCCAATGAAAGATGGAATGGAGGATCCTCCTGGACATAATTATTTTCAACATAGGAGGTGAAAGCATTTGAATTTTGAGCATTTCTTAACCATTCTAGACCTATGTGGATGTTACAGATATTCCTGAACCTCTATGAGAATTCCTAGATCCTCCTAGATCATTCCTCCCCATTGGAAGAATTTTGGACCTCCAAAAGTATGGATCATTAAGAAAACAAGTGAGAATTATTTTGCCTCACTTATCCATTATCATTCATCCATCCTACTTGGATAACAAGCACTTTACTCATCACAACGATAATGAAGACTATAAAAATACTGATGAGCAAGTTAACCATTACCTTAAATTCACAAACTTTGCCATTCATTGTTGTAGTATCCAACCATACCCCATTGATTAGTAATAAATTGAACAACAAAACTGAATATACAAGTGTGATAGAGAATGAACCATCAACATATCTTCCCTTCTTAACAGGAGAAACATCAACCAAATGACCTATTCTGATTTCAATTGTAGGTTGTATATCTAGATCCTGGATACTAGCATTATCTAGCATGTGCCCTGTAGTGACAATTGTCAAATTAGTCTTCATCTGATGAGCTCTCACAATTAACTCAATCACATCCTTGAAGAGATGATATGTGTTCTTCTCCTTGTAGAAAATGGCCTTCCTGTCATATAAGTATGGACTTCCCAAAACCATCCCACAAATGTCAAGTGCAACCACATCTAACTCTACCTCATCAGTGAAATTGGATGTGATCGCGAACCGTAACTTGCATTTCTTAGTTTCATGTACTTGATCATTATCACAAATCCAACCCAAAGGATACGGTCTCAGATGAGGCCTATTTTCCAATCCTATCTTCTGAACAACTTGCTATGACGTTAGATTCACTTGTAATCCGCTATCAACAAGTGTATCAATATTAGTGTGCTTTGAGATAACTCATAAATGAAACATGTATTTTCTTTTCCTTCCATCATGGATTACATTAGCCTTTGCAAAATAAGTATGTGAATTGAAACTTGCAACAATAGATTTACCTTTGATTCCCATAGCTACAACCTCGATTTCATCCTCAAAATCTGATCCAAAATCCTGAACTATGGTCGTGTTATTCTTTTTACCCTTCCTAGGTTGAGCCCACTTTGGCTTCAATTCTGGATGCAACTTCCAATAATGCTTCTCATCGTTCCCTTTCTTATCACAGTGAGAACTGTTAGATAATCCAAAATACAAATATCATAGTTTAATAAGTTAGAATAAAATGATTATAAATTTAGAATATTCAATTAATAATCTAGAATATTTGATTATTAAATGGAGACATTTAGAAATAGAATATTGTTGTAAAAGATATGACTCTAGAAAGGTGTCGTATCTTAGGCTCAAATTTAGGATTATAGTTAAGATAGCATTTATTGTAAATGGACATTTGTTTATTTAATAAGTGATCCATAACTAGAGTTTGTTAGGACATTTATCTTTTATATAGCTCATTCCAAGAGTATTGTGTTGTTCGGGTGTAAACTCTTGCAAAGTCTCTTATGTAATTTCTTTTCTTATTTAATAAAAGTCTGCATCTGAGGACACTTCTTCCATTATTGTGGTATCAGAGCTCCAATAATGTTGTTGAACTGAAGAGGAGATTATATTATCAGAGGAAGAGATCCCAGTGTTACAGGCCAAGGAAAAACGTCGATGCATACTCTCTCAGTAAATTGGTCAGTTATTGTTCAAATTTTTTTAAAATGGAAAAGAATTTTTTTTTTAATTTACTTTACTTCTGTCATTGAACTCAGACAAAATGATTTTGCAAAATGCAAATCCTGAAAATTGACAAATTAGTCCCTGGCGAATAAGTTTCTGGCAAAGTAATTCCTAAGCTAAACACTCACGGCCTCTCCAATCAACTGTTATATTAATTATCACTTCTATATTCTTAAAACTATGATAAGAATTTAAATTCAACTATGATAAGCATCAACAGGTAACATTTTGTTTGAAAGAACTTGAGCGATTCTGTTTTGGTCGAATCTAATGTTAGAAGGGGTGAAATTCCTGTCATATAAGTATGGACTTCCCAAAACCATCCCACAAATGTCAAGTGCAACCACATCTAACTCTACCTCATCAGTGAAATTGGATGTGATCGTGAACCGTAACTTGCATTTCTTAGTTGCAAGTACCTGATCATTATCACAAATCCAACCCAAAGGATACGGTCTCAGATGAGGCCTATTTTCCAATCCCATCTTCTGAACAACTTGATATGAAGTAAGATTCACTTGTGATCCACTATCAACAAGTGTATCAATATTAGTGTGTTTTGAGATAACTCATAAATGAAACATGTATTTTCTTTTCCTTCCATCATGGATTACATTAGCCTTTGAAAAATAAGTATGTGAATTGAAACTTGCAACAATAGATTTACCTTTGATTCCCATAGCTACAACCTCGATTTCATCCTCAAAATCTGATCCAAAATCCTGAACTATGGTCGTGTTCTTCTTTTTACCCTTCCTAGGTTGAGCCCACTTTGGCTTCAATTCTGGATGCAACTTCCAATAATGCTTCTCATCGTGCCCTTTCTTCTCACAGTGAGAACATGCAGGCTTTGTTAGCACTAAAATTCACACTTTGACTGCTAAAGTGTAAGATCAACACCCATCAGTAGGTTACATATATGTTTTATGATAAGGTATCAAATGGATGAAAACTTGTGAAAATAGTGTCAATCACATCTTACTTCACACAATTTGCACTAGCAAATAAGTCCTTGAATAACTTTGATTAGGGTTTTAGAAAAAAGGATGAGTAGGTGGAATACTTAATAAGAGGAAAGTGAAATGTTTATCATCTACATCAGGAAGTACGACATTCATATAAAGAAAAACTCTCAGAAACAAGAAATTCTTATAATCAAAGAGATAAATTCTAATATATCTCTCAACAACATTACAACAGATCCTCTATCGCAACAATCTATAAATCAGTCAAACGAATCTTTCACTGGACTGTAATAAGAATTAGAAGATAACAAAATGGTAGGAAAATGAATTGATTTTCATTATCCAGAGAATCTTAAGTCTGATACATAAAATAGAAGGTATATACACACAGTATCAAACATGAGTCCTCTCTTACACCATTTGAACCCTCTATCAGAATTATAATAGTGTTTTTATAACCTAGACTGGCAGAGACAGCACTATAATTCGAATAAAAACCTTAGCATAGGATCCATGTGCCCTCAAAGTGGCGTGGCAATAGGTGGATAATAGAAAACAAACTAAATGCTAAAATTTAGGCTAATGGTGTCAATGTCTTCAACATCTTCTTAATGGCTGATGAAGTGTCCCTTTGAGCGCTTCTCCCTTTGGCAGGTGGCCTCCTAGCTCATAACTGACCATCATACAACTGGCTTGCATGGATCTCTGACACCCGAAAACTGTTCCTCCCTTCAAAACTCCAAAATCTCAGTTTGCAGAGCCTGTCTGTATAAGCCAGTTCACAGCGCCAGGCACTGTGAACTTTCCTGTAGCAGCTTATTTAGTTTGATAATTTCTTAAAGTGTTCCAAAAATATCTCACTACCACAAATTGTTGTAATAAATTATGATCATGGTATATGACTTAGAAGATAATGCCCTAGTAGCTAATCATGGTTTATCAATCATAACCATCCTCAAAATTGCAAAATGCCAAAAACAGGAAACTTGTCAAAAATTGATATGGATTAAGGGGTTCAACTTCTTCATTTTCTAACTTTGGAGCTCCTCCTAGTAGCAAATTTAGCCAACATATCCAGATTTCTCTTAGATAACTCTTCTTTGAAAGGTTGAAGTTTTGTATTTAGCTTTCTAATATGAGCTTGATAATATATGTTTTGTCTGTAAAGATTTATGAGCTGCTTGTGGAGGGTAAAGAATCTTTTAGCCAGAAAATCTGCCTTGTCAATGGACTTACGATGAATATCTAGCACTTCCTTAAAAAATAAATGGACACTCAAGCCTTCCTTCCTCATCTTATCAACTTCATCCCTTACCTATTTAAGTTGTATTTTGAGCCTCTTAAAAGTGAGATTTCTCTCTTCTTGATGAGTAGTGATGTCAATAACTTCAATAGGATTTTCAACACCTGTGGATTTATCTTTCCTAATGGATGAAACTCCTACTACATCATCCCTAACAAGTATTTATTGCTTGGTTTTTGAATTGGTATTGGCACAGAGTTGCCTCACTTCTTGTTGGGTCTCTGTGAAATTAGATTGCAAGGTATTGAAGCGAGCTTCCAAGTCTTGGCTACGGGTATGTGCCATGATGACGAGGGAACCGAAAAGGGGTGGGTGGGGTAAAAAACATTGCGGAAAAATGATAGGTATGAATGTGATAAGGGCGAAGAGATAAATCCAATGGAATAGGTTTCAAATAATGGTGCAACAAAACCAGAATTTTTTATTTACTTTATACCTGCAGAGTTATAATCTGGTCTGAAGAATATTGCAGTGATGAAATGCCCAAATGCTTAATCAGGAATAAATGTGTAGTGATTTGGAAAATCGAACACAGATGCGCGACAATAGATCTTGTATGTTTTGTTTTTTTGTTTCTGTCACCAATGGTTAGTTATTCAAGGATTCTATAGACAAGGATTTTCCCTTTTCTATATCTCTCTGATATACGTGTGGGGTCCAGAAATAGTACTTGGCCCAATATCTTAGGGCACCAACTAAGGAGGCTAGACCATGCCCTTAGCTGTACTAACCGACTACCTAGGTACTAGAGAGTATCTTACCAAGTGTTGTTCTCGATGACACTATAGCAGTCAGGCGACCGATCAGTTTATCTAAAGAGGGCTTTGGGAAATCTAGGTCGATCCATATACAGGTGTTGCCTGATGTGCTACCACTCGAAGGGGTACCAACAGGGGTTACAAGGGTGGCCAACAAATGTGTGCTTAAGTACCACTTGTATTTCCTGCATGTATGAATCCCTGACTGTTGCTTTATGTGCATAATGATAGATCTCTATAGCTTAAAGACTTTGGAATATGTCTCTACCCTGAAAAACAAATTTACCCACAATTTTATGCCAAGGAAAGTGCTCTGATACCACTTGTAATATTCCAGATATAAAAGGTATGCAGAACATAAATAAAATGCTAGAAATGGAAGATGAACAACAATATAACCAGAACAACACCACAATAATACCAAAATGATACTAGAATAACACCAGAAAGAGCACTTTGATTACTGAGAGCAATGTTCACTTGCCTCTTCGAGGGGGAAACCTCCAGCAGAGCAAATCTCTATTACAATAATATCCAAGACAAGGTTCTCATACCCTCGACTCCTATTTATACTAAATATGTTGAAATAATCATCTAGAGGAAGATCCTTCTAGAAGCGAAAGCTTCTATTAGGTCTTCTTACATTCGACGTATTCTTCTTTATTGCTAGGCCTTATTAATATTGACCTTTATTACATCAGAATATAATATTCTACCTACATGAGGGGTTAGGTCCCTAACAAGGCCTATGGATTTTCTTGAAGGAACCTTCTTTGGAATGGGATCTGGCATGGGTGAAACTTCCCTCTGTGAATACTGTGAAGGTCCTCCTTATTCATCTCCCTTTTGGGCTCTATCAGCTTTAGCAGTCATAGTACTCTTTCTCTTCATGCTCACCTCTTAATACACAACATTTTCATCAAGAACAGGTCTTTGAATTTTGGACTATGGAGTGGGGGAAACATTCAGCTGAAACTGTGAAGAAGTGATAAATATTTCCCAATCTATGTTTGTCTTTGTCAATTCTTCCATCACTAGCATTTTGATAAGACTTGAGCGAAAAACGTTAGTGTCCACTTTCTTGGATTTGGCCTGAACTTTGTCAGCCATCTTGCCAATACTTCTAAACAAATAAAAAGGGAGGTTTATAAATTCTTTTCCTGTGAAGTGTAACGAAAATTTGATGTGGTATTAGTATACCATGTTAAATCTTCCTTCACAAGTGAAATTACTCTGAATCACCTTCAACATTTTATAAAAACATTCAAGCATATGATTTTTGGGTACCCCTTTGGATAGATTGTCTTCCTAATATTCTGGTTTGAGGAACTCCTTGGAGAAAGAGGCATTTAGTCTCATAGCCTTGAACCACTTTTCTCCAGTGTTAGGTATCTCCATTGTAGAGGAGATGGACAATTTTGAAACTTCAAACTCTAATATTCCAACCTCAGTTTTGGTCCCATTGAAATTTAGTGCAAATTCCCTAGCCACCTCTGGGTGCCCCCTTTGCATTGTTTGACAAAAATTGATACAACCTACCCTCTGGAAGGCCTCTCTGATCAAGGGTTCAGAATAAAAAAGATGCATATCATAGGGCTCTATTCTCATAATTTCCCCTCCCTTGTGATTTTTCTTATGATGTGGGTTGTCCATAACAGTTGTTGAGGAATGCTTTCTGTGAGTTGAAATAATAGGTAGATGCATGAAAACAGGGATATAAGAAACCAAGGTTTTGATGGCACATTTCTTTCAATAATTTGATTTCGTACAGACTTTATACAACTCACTTTATGCACAATCGGGAATGAGGCATGGCATTCTTCAAACATGAGATATAAAGAAAGACAATTGGAATTTATGATAAGAGGGAGGCAGCAAAATCCAAGCTGAGATGTGTGTAGAGTCACTCTTTCAAATTTGAGCTTTCCAAGTATGCAGAGGAAGGTTTGTTTTTTAACAAAACTAGAATAGAGGGTTCGCAATGCTGAATTTGCAGCACCTAGTTCGCAATGCCAGAGAAGAGGGTTGGCAGCGCTGGGGAATATTAGTGGAGAAATGAATTTTGAGCAATAGGAAGGATAGATGAGGTCTTAGAGGTAATGAAGTTTAAAGATCAAGGTTCAGAGCATGAAGGAAATGGATTTGAAAGTGGGAATCAACAGAATAAAACAATTTGTAGCACCAAGGGGTGAAACCAACAAACACCTCTCCTTCAACCTTTAAACAGTGTGTAAATTCTCGTGGAGTACCTAGTGGAGTTATGTTTGTTGTTGATGTCATTAAATTTGAACGAGAATGTTTGTAAGTGGTTCAACCTCCAACTCTCATCTTCAGCAATTTAGAAAAGTTGAGTTCATAGCGCCTATCTATAGCACCAGGTTCGCAGCACCAAGCTCAAACAATGATCTAGGTGGATATCGGTGGCCACCCACCTTTTCCAAATGGCTCAAAACGGCTTTCTGGCAATTTTGGCAATTTACTATTTTTAGCAGGTTTTAACTTCCAA
>JASDQU010754011.1:44638-54963 GCA_032191745.1 Picea mariana
TTCTCTTATTAATAGAAATCGTGTCTTACTATATATCTGTGTTTATGGTTGCATCTCTGATACATTTCTGTTATATTATTGAATATCTGCAATATCTCTGTGCATTTCTTTATTATATCTCCGCTCTCATTTCATGCCAAAAATAATCCGGATCAAACAAGATTTTCACACTTGGAGGAAACTATTAGAAACCTTTATGACATAATCCCTGGAAATGTTTAAAATATAAGATCTAAAAACAATGAGACCTTTGTTGACATGATCCATAAATGCAATGATGGCATTGAATGCATGGATTACTTTGAATGTGTTGCGAACTCTCCTGGTGAGTTGGTAGTGCATAGATCAAATCTCATTTGACAGCTAAACATGTAAAAGGTGACAAAGGAGGATCTTGCATACAACATGGAGGTGTGACATGTCATGGTGATGATGGAAAGTTTCAGAGATGTGACTCATGAAGTTTTATTCAACTTGTCATGATAACAAATACATAACCCAAGAACTCTTGACCAAGGCCAAACTAACCTTATCTTATTTAAATCAAAATTTGAAATATGGCTATAGTAAAGGGACATAAAAACCTAAAAATTAAAGAAAATCTATGACTCAAAATCAAAACTAAAATGCTTTTTTAACCCTTTCAATTCTATGTGATAACAACATTTTTATTTTCATCCTTATTCATTGTAGTTTTCTTCTTACTCTTCCCCTTTCCCTTTGATTGCTCCTTGAATTCATGTGGCTCCTTTGACACATATTCAACAACATGTTTTCCTTTGTTAGCTTCAAGATGTGTATCTTGTACTGATATTTCTCCAATATTAGTAGGATTAAACATCAATGAAGTATCCTTAGACACCACTTATTTATTTATATATATACATGCAATATCTAACTTGATCAAGAATAATTTACTCATCGTATTGGGGTTGTTTGCAGAATTCTAATGATGTGCTTTTTACCCAAAAGACTCATAATGGATGATTAGTATGTTGATTAGTGATATGAAATAGAAGTAAATAAAAGAACTCAAATTAAATATAGATAACATACTTTTTTTCATCTGTAAATTCCATTCAAGCTAATGAAAAAATCCTTATCCATCTCAAACATCAAAATTACATGTAAAATGGCTCACATGTGCCAATTTAATGGACGCTCTTAAATTCCATTACGCAAAAAAAGAAAATAACTTCACCATTTAAATCCTTGCGAAATTATGATAAATTTGACTATAAAGTTGACCGATTTCCAAACTAGCTTAATTTCACGCACTTTGGCACGCAAAACAATGCATTAAATTCCTATTAATGAAAAAATGAGATAAGATTGTTAAAAATGACTTCAAATCACAAATAAAAGCTCATATTCATGATCCTTGTGAAAAATAATGTAAAATTGATATAAAATACTTGAAATTTTGTCAAAGTACCATTTGACATGCTTTATAGTGCAACACAAACTAAGCTTGTACTTTGCACGTACTTCAATGCATCTGCACAACCTCAAAAATAGTGCAGTATTTTCCTTGAGATCTATGCACACATAGGGATGTGTGTCCTCTAAGTTTGTGCACACCTCGGAATGAGTGCGCATATATAGGCTCGATCCTAAAACCTCATGTTTGCATTAGTTGCAACTTAATTTTATTTCTAGAGGGAATCTCACCAATTGTGGGGGATTTGGCATGTTGGTTGGGCCTTCGGATTATATCTTGTAGGTCTCAGGTTTGATCCCCTTCCATGGCATATTGTTTGTTCTTTGTTATATGTATTATAACAATATACTATATATGTTTTAAATTCGTTGGTATATGATATATTCATTAGCATATGTACTAACCCCTCGTACTATCCCCTCCACAAACCATGTGAGGGTCATATGGTATAACATGTAACCTTAAGCTAGGGTCAAGGGCTAGGCCCTTGGTCCCTTTTAAACCCCAAACAAACCATTACAAAACCTTAAATAAAATGTGAAAGATACATAGCTTAATAATTATATGGTAGCGCGTTGGTTGTGGCGAGTATGTTAAGGATTTGGGAGGTCACGGGTTCAACCCATGTTGACTCCCAAAATTTTACACAACACTCATCAATATTATCCAATGGGATGTTTCCATGTGGCACACTCTCATTGTCTTGTACATGCCACGTGTCAACAAATAATTGAAACACTTGTCAACTTAGAGGTACAACTACCAACTAGACCTTCCATGTCACTATTGTATTACCATGTGCCACATCACCTACTGACGTCACCCTATACTATGTTGATGTCACCCTTTGACCTTTGACTTTGCCTATTTGACCTGAACTTGGACCTCTTATAAATTTTTCATATGAACTCCATTTGACTTTCCCTTTGTGCCATTGCAAAGATGATGATGAGCTCTATGCAATGATGTCTTTCTTGGGACGATTTGAGACGATCAAAGTTTGAGCATTTATGGATCCCCTGGGACCTCTATGAACATTCTGGATCCTCTTAGACCTCTTTGACCATTCCTTAGATCCTCCTATATCACACCTTCCCACTGAATAATTTTTGGACCTCCAAAAGTATAAATATTCAACAACTTAGTGATGATAACTATAACTGACTCTTCCATCTTACTGAAATGTTCATATCTAGTAACTTAGTGATGAAGCTTCTTCACTCTTCCATCTTGTTGACTCTTTTGGAAATAAGTATTCAACTTGGTTATTTTATCCTAGGTATTGGATTAGTGCACTTTTGTCTGCTTCTTTGGAATATAGCTTTGCCTCTAGCCTCTAACACTATAGATAATATGATATATAAAGCTTTGGTTCTATCTCATAGATTCCCTAACAACAAAAGTCATGTTCATTGAATATTTATTATAATAGTATTTGTATTTCAACATCCACTCCCATCTCCTTCTATTGAAAATAGTCCATATCGACCAATATAAAACCAAGTCAAATGTTGATCTATGCCTTTCCCATTTGGAATATATGTTCTTGTACTGCTTGATGTATCTGTAGAAGTCCCTAAATGAATACTTTGTCCATTGTCACTTCTGCCTTGAAAAACAATTATGCTTGTATTGTCATCATCTATACTTGATTGCTTATCTTTAAGGTATACGTCTTCATGAACATGAAATAGTATTTAAAAATTATGCTTATAGAATGCACCTTTATGCCTCTTATTTCTAAAGAGGATCACTTCTCCTTTACCAGCTCTAGAAATTTTTGCATTACTTTGATGATCTTTTTGCTCCTGAACTACATGCTATAACTACCTGCATCCTTTTGTTCCTTCACTTTCAGTTCTTCAGAATCAAGAATGTTTTCTAAGAAAATTTGATCCATATTATCCTTTTAGTTGATTATAAGACAATACATTTGTCCATATTGTTGTCTAAAGGCCTAGAAATATTAATATCGAGATTCCCCTAGCTATAAAACAATATGCACATAGGTGGCTATCTAGAAATATCTATAACTAGATTCCTCTCACTCTATAACAAAGTGTAAGGTGGCTATCTAGAAATATCTATAACGAGATTCCTCTCACTCTATAACAAAGTGTAAGTTAGCTATCTAGGAATCTCTCTAATGAGGTTCCTCTCACTCTTTACATCATATAAGGTGGAAATATAGAAACTCTCTTTACAAAATTCATCCCACTCATATAAGGTGGCAATATAGAAATTTATAGAGTCCCTCTCACTCTTATAATTTACAATGATTGACATACAATCCTTCTAATAAAATTTAGGAGATTCACACATATGCATATTACATTTACAGATATACATATTTACAAATTTTTAAAGATGGTTTACTTATGGACTCCTTCTTCCCAGTGTAGTGGGACGAGTCTTGCAGCTTTCGACCTCTGACAATGCCTCTGACACTGAAGTTGAATATGACAATGAATCTAATGTTGAATCCAAGTAACCATTGGACCAAACTATCGGTATTCCCAGTAACCTGTAGAAACTCTCCATGCGAATACCAAGCATTATGCATGCGTCTGAAGTAGCTTCCCTTGAATACACAAGTACTCAACCATTCTAGAGTGTGACTCAATAACCGGCATCATAAAATGTCGCGACTGAGAGTAGGTTTACCTTTAAGTCTGGAACATACAAAATATGTTTGATTCTCAGAAATCCTCTTGACTCAAGCTGGAATCTTGGGTATCCATACCCCCTTATTGCTTGTCTAGTTTTGGTTCCATATCCCACAAATAAATTTGTGTCAGACTTTGAGAAAGTCAAAAATATTGATCTCATCCTGGTCATGTTGTGAGATAATCCACTATCCATGAACCATTCTTTGATGTCTTCATATATCACTTTGCCAAGCCCAGCCATTAGGAAGTATTCTTTCCCAAGCCTTTCAGTAAGAGCATTGACTTCATCTGGAGTTGTTGCTTGTTTTCTTACAAGTGTCTTTACATATTTCAGGTTTTTATTTGGACATAAGTGCGAGTAAAGTGTCCAACACTTCTCAATCTAGTGTCCATTCTTACCACAATAAGAGCAGAGTGTCTTGTTCCACAATCCCTTATTGTCATTCCTCCTTTTCCTCTAACTTGAGAAATGATCTGCCTTCTTATTTTTGGAGGGTTTTACTTACATAGACTGTCTCCTTCAACACTTCTCCACATCTTGGTTGCTAGTTCCACAAAAATCACATGGATAAATAGACCATTAACCAGTGGGAAAAATTTCCATTCCTTCTCCTATAGCATGCACATATTTTCCTGAAGATTCCTTACACATGTTACTCTTCTATGGACTGGTATGTAAGGCCAATTTATTATGTAGTACTTCTTCATATGAAGTTTAATTTGCTTCATCTACCCTCGGGCACTCTCCATATTGATGGGAATATGAAGAGTATTATTTCTCGATCATGTTCTTAGAGGGAGATAGTGCAAGAGAGACTATCTCATTCTCTTCTTGTCCAAATTTACTGATTGATGGTTCCATTTGCAACTTTCTCTCTAGTTCATGAAAAATACTCATGTGGAAATCTTCATGACATAACAATCAATATTTTATCCTCTTCTTCTCTTCCTCGAGAGCTTGCAACTGGATACTTAACTCATAATTATCTCTCTGGATTTGTCAATTAATGTTGTTTTGCAACCTCAATTTCATGAGAACTTTACTCATCTTTTTTCCCTGATAAAAGTCTTCAATATATTCATTAGTTGAACTCTCTAATCTCATGTCACAACAACAACTTGCAACACATGCCAAAACTAGCTCTGATACCTCTAGGAGATTTCTGGATCATTCTAGACCTCTATGAGCGTTCCTTAGATCCTCTTGGATCACACCTCCGCAGTGGAGGACTTTTGGACCTCCAAAAGTATGGATTATTCATAAATAAAGTGAGCATGATTTCTCCTCACTTGTCCAGTATCATCCATCCTTCTTGCCTAGATAACTAACACCTGAATCATCACAACCGTAATGAAGACTAAAACAACACTACTGACCAAGTTAACCATTCCCTTAAATTCACAAACTCCGCCATTCATTATTGTAGTAGCCAACTATATTCCATTGATTAGTAATAAACTTATCAACAAAATTGAATATACATATGTGAAAGAGAATGAACCATCAACATATCTTCCCTTCTTAACAGGAACACCATCAACCAAAGGACATGTTATGCTTTCAATCGTAGGCTATAAATATGGATCCTGGATACTAGCATTAGCTAGAATGTTCCCTGTAGTGACAACTGTCAAATTCATCTTCATTTGATGAGCTCTCACAATGAACTCAATCCCATCCTTAAAACGATGATACTTCAATTCGGAGGTACAAGTTGATGTACAAGTACATGTTAAGGAAGATCCTATTGGATCACACCTTCCCATTGAAGAAATTTTAGACCTCCAAAAGTATAGATATTCAACAACTTAGTAATGATAAATCTAACTCACTCTTCTATATTATTGAAATGTTCATATCCAGTAACTTAGTGATGAAGTTTCTTCACTCTTCCATCATTTTTATTCTTTTGGAAATAAGTCTTCATCTTGGGTGTTAAATCTTAGGTACTAGATCAATGTACTTATGTTTACTTCTCTAGAATATAACTCTAACTCTGGCCTCTAGCATTGTTGCTAATATAATGTAGCTCTAGTTCTAGCTCATAGATTCCTTGACAACAAATGTCATGTTCACTGAATCTTTGCTACACCTATACATGTATTTCAACATCCACTCACATCTCCTTTTGTTGAAGATAGTCCATCTCGGCCAATATAAAACCAAGTCGAATGTTTATCTATGCCTTGTCCATTTAGACTCTCTTTTCTTATACTACTTGATGTATCTGTAGAAGTCCATGAATGGATACTCTGTCCATTGTCAATCATGCCTTGAAAATAATTTTGCTTGTATTTTTTTCATCTGTACCTGACTTGCTTCTGTTCAAGGTATTCACCTATATGAACATGACATAGTATTTAAAAATGATGCTTATATCATGCATATTTATGTGCCTCTTATTCTCTGAAGAGGATCACTTCTCCTTTACCAGCTCTAGAAAGTTTTGCATTACTTCTATGCTTTTTCCGCTTTTGATCTACATATTCCAACTGCCTCCATCCTTTTGTTCCTTCATTTTTTATTCTTTGGAATCAAGAATGTTGTTTAAGACAATTCGATCCATATTTAGCCCTTTAGTTGATTACAGGACAATACATTTTTCTGTATTATTGTCTAAAGGACTAGAAATATTCATAACGAGATTCCTCTCACTGTAAAACAATATTTATATAGGTGGATATCTATAAATATCTAATGAGATTCCTCTCACTCTATAAAAAAGTGTAAGGTGTAAGGTGGCTATCTAGAAATATCTAACAATATCCCTCTCACCCTTTAATACATATAAGGTGAAAATATAGAAACTCTCTTTAAAAAATTCCTCTCACTCATACAAGGTGGCCATATAGAAATTTGCAGAGTCCCTCTCACTCTTATAATTTACAATGATTGGCTTACAAGCCTTCTAATAGACTTCGGGATATTTACACATATGCATATTATATTGAATCCAACAAAGGAAAACATGTTGTTGAAGATGTTCCAGAGGAGCCATGTGAATTTGAGGAGCATTCGAAGGGAAAATGGAAGAGTAAGAAGACAACTACAGTGAAGAAGAATGAAGAGAAGAAGCCTACATGTTCTCACTGCAAGAATAAGGGACATGATGAGAAGCATTGTTGGAAGTTACATCCAAAATTGAAACCAGAGTGGCCTCAACCTAGAAAGGGTAAAAAGAATACCACGACCATGGTGTAGGATCTTGGATCAAATTATGAGGATGAAACTAAGGTTACAACTATGGGCATTAAAGGTAAATATTTTGTTGCAAGTTTTAGTTTGCGTACTTCTTCTACAAAGTCTAAAGTAATCTCTGATGGAAGGAAAAGAAAAGAATTGTTTCATTTACGAGTTGTCTCAAAGAACACTAATATTGATACACTTGTTGATAGTGGATCACAAGTGAATCTTAATTCAAAGAAAGTTCTTCAGAAGTTGGGATTGGAAACTAGGCCTCATCCGAGACTATATACTTTGGGTTGGATTTATGATAATGCTCAGGTACATGTAACTAAGCAATGCAAGTTACAATTCGTGATCACATCCAGTTTCATTGATGAGGTAGAGTTAGACGTGTTTCCACTTGACATTTGTGGGATGGTTTTGGGAAGTTCATATGTGTATGACAGGAAGACCATTTTCTACAGGGAACAAAATAAGTATCATCTTTTCAAGGATGGGATTAAGTTCATTATGAGAGATCATTAGATAAAGACAAATTTGACAGTTGTCACTACATGGCACATGCCATCTAATTCCAGGATCCTGATATATAGCCTACAGTTGAAAGAAGAACATGTCCTTTGGTTGATTTCGTTCCTTTTAAGAAGGGTAGATATGTTGATGGTTCATTCTCTTTCACATCTGTATATTTAGTTTTGTTGTTCAATTTATTACTAATCAATGGAATATGGTTGGTTACTGCAACAATGAATGAAAGAGTTTGTGAATTTAAGGGAATGGTTAACTTGGTTAGCAGTGTTGTTTTAGTCTTCATTATGGTTGTGATGAGTCGGGTGCTTGTTATCCATGCATGAAAATTGGATGATACTAGAAAAGTGAGGCGGAAGCATTCTCACTTTATTTCTAAATAATCCATACTTGTGGAGGTCCAAAAGTTCTTCAGTGGGGAGGTGTGATCTAGGGAGATCTAAGGAATGCTCATAGAGGTCCAATAGGATCTAAAATGCTCACAGAGGTCCCAAGGGGTCTAGTAAAGCTCAAAATTCAACTGTCTCAGATGATTTAGAAAATTGTATCATTGTGTAGAGCTCGTCGTCAACTTTCCAACAGCACAAACGACAAGTCAAATGGAGCTCGTATGCAAAAGTTATGAGCAATCAAAGTTTGGTCAAATCAGGAAAAAAGTCAAAGTAGAGTGCCACGTGGCACCACCAGAGGGTGACACATGGCATGTTGACATGGAACAAGTGACTATATAGGTTGACAAGTGGTAGATCGTATAGTCTAGTTAGACCAGTAGTTGATTGACATGTGGTGGGGTTTAAGCCAATGAGAGGCTGCCATGTGGAAACCTCCCATTGGCCCTTATGGTCATGGTTTACCAAAAATATTATGGGAATCAATAGGGGTCGAACCCGTGACCTCCCAAAGTCTTAGCAAAGCCTTCGTTACCATCACACCACTCTAATGTTACTTACCCATATATTTTGTAATATTTATTTGAGCGTGTTGGAAAGGGTTAAAGGCATTCAAGAAAGAGACATCTCCATAAAGACACACACGTGAGAGCTTAAAAGAAAAGATGATGGCACAAGAAATACTAAATTGATTGATCCCTCTAATATAAAATTTGTAGAATAGTTCCTGATTTGTGACCTTAGAAGGCAGAAAGTAGAGAAATGGCAGGTTGGTCGAAGCATGGTATTCCACTGTAGGGTGTGTGCAGGGGCAAGTTGAACCCAAGACGAGCCACTCACCACTCTAAAGGCACCAGAGATAAGTGTAACAATAGGATCGAGAGGACCATTGTTGGGTGGGAAAAAAGCGCTACAAGACTCACACTCTGCACATGCATCTACTAGATTGAAGATGAAGGCTAAAGAGTAACATATCATTAGTTATCTTCACACTTGCTTGGGACAAGAAAATATTTGAGTGTGGGGGAGATGTTGAGGAGGCCTTCTAGGCCCTTTTAATAGTCATCATCCATTAGACATTAGATGTTAAGTAAATATATGAAGATATATGTAGTAAAGGATAAATATATAAGAGAACTTAACGAATGATTAGTTCGAGCAGGTGCAACTGCTCCAACCATCCATGCAATGTATAAATACTCTTGAAGAAGGAATATGAAAGCGGTTGGATATCCTTCCCCACATTTATCTCCTTCTTTCTTTGGATTATGTGTGTGTTTTTTGATGTTCTTAATGTGTCTCTCTTGAATGTCTTCCCTAATTCTTGAGACTACAACAAGGACCCTAACATATTATCTTAGCTTCTTTCATTTCAATTTCAGTTTATTTCAATATTTTGTGTGCTAAGCTAGTAATATTAAATTTTAAATCTAATGTAAAATATTGCATAATAAGAGATTGAAAAATATTGTAAGATATATTATGATGAAATTTTCTAGTGGAATATCCATGGCAATTTATAGATCATGAATATATTTACGTTGGTGGATTTTCCTAGGTGTTATAACCCTAAATTGCACCATACATGCTTACCTGGCATCAGGCCATCTCAAATCCCTTCTTTGCCAAAGAACTATTGAACAACTCTTTAAAAATCCTCTTTTATAAAGGCCCACGTGCCCTACTCCATTACTGCGCGTGTGTACACGCTAGCTGACCTCAAACAGCCCGCGTGGACCGACAAAAGCACGAAAAAAGGAAAGTTGTCGACGTAACACACAGCTCTGGGTGAGTTAACTGAAACTCTCGTCCATGCATGGCCGAGGGTTCATCCAAATGCCTAGCTTCTTCTAACCTATAAAAGAAGGGCTAGGGGTCCCATTTGGAGGAGAAAAAATATAGCAAAGAAACTCTGCCCATTTGCATATTCCTTGTTGTCCCAACCCTTTATCCATCCTTTTTCCAGAAGAGATACAAAGAAAATAAGTTGGAGGATAGTTGAAGAGGAGTCCAGGATCAGGTTCATGGAGCGGTGGCCGGTCTTGACTTTTTGTAAGTTGAATCATTCAAAGTAATAAAGAAAATGCTTTTCCCGTCCCAATTCATGAGTT
>JASDQU010754011.1:55063-74179 GCA_032191745.1 Picea mariana
CATATATGCATGCAAAACATAACCCTATTTGCTAGTCTGTAAGGAGATTTCCCTCACAACAGAATTAGCGACCATACTAGGGAAGTCTCTAGGGTTCTTGGAATTTTATTTTTTGAGTAGTTTTAGAAAAAGACTGGTTTTTCTTGTTGGTTTTTCTTTAGTTTCTGTAAAGTCTGAGCTAGCAGAGAGTCTGGCTTTTCGTACCATATTTCTCTAATTTGCTTGACTGTGTTTTGTCAGGACCCACAGAGGTACACGTGGCCTACATAAGGTCTGCACGCGTGTACCCGCACCCTACTCTCTTACAGCCCGTGTGTGAATGCTAGCTGAAGAAGTAGCAATAGCGTGTAGAGCCTAGAGAATTTTTGAGGCATTCATCCTCTTCCCTGTCAAAATCAGATATTCTCAGGGATTTTCTGTAATTCTATCTGAGTCTTGGTTGTTTGCAGTCTTATCTCAGATTGTTTTGCTTTATGATTTTTCCCTACATTATTTGCTTTTTCTATTAAAAAGAGTGTCCAAGCCTTCAAGGGGTCCTGGTTATCAATATCAGTGATCTCTTCCTGGTCTGGGTTGTCTGTTTTTGTTTTTTCTTAGAGTTTAGATATACATGTGGCCTGTACAAGGTCAGTCCACGTGTACACGCCCTCTATCTCTATACAGCTCGCGTTCACATGCTTGCTGTTAGATTAACAGTAGTGTGCTTGTACATGATACTTTTTGTTGAGGGTAAGGCAATCATCCTTTCCCTTGATAAGAATTATACCTCTCAAGTGTTTGAATCTTTGTTTTAGAAGTCAGTAGCTTAGGATTAATATTACCCTTATCTTGCTTTTTCTCATTTAAAAGTTGTCATAAAAAAGAAATTTTTTTAGGGTTTTTAGACAAGTGTGAGAGTCATTTTTTAAAATTTCTAGTGTGTGATTTGTTGAAGTGATTCTTTGCGGTCTGCAATTAGGCCATAATTGTTTTTCTTGGTTTTTGATTGTTGGTATTTTTCCTTTTTGCTTTATCAAGCATTTAAATAAAATAAAAAAATCTCTTTTCATTTTCTTGTTTGGTTGAAGAGTGTGTTTCTGCATTATTAGCCAGGGAAAAGTCGTTTATTTCATAAGTTTTTGCAGTTTACTTAGATCATAAGTAGCTTGTATTCAAGTGAAAATTCTTTTGAGTTTGTTGTCCAAAATCTTAGAAAATTAAAAAAAAAATATATATATATATATTGAAAAGTTGTTGAAATTTTGCATTAAGTAAAAGTTTTTGTTTCCAGCTTTTTTATTCATTTTTTCTTTCGTCTTTTACACATCATTAGTTTCACTTTCATACCCCTTGACGTAAGACAAAGCCATAAAATTTACTAGACTTTTATGTTTGTAGGGTTCACCAACTAGTTCAGGATTAGGGCCTTGGATTAGGTTGGAGAGGAAACTCTTCAAGGCCTTTTAAAATCAAACATTAGAGTCTGAGTTAAGGAGTGTCTAAATCCAGTATCGTGACATTTATCTGGGACCCCCCTCTAACACAGGGGATAAACATTAGGTCGCATGCATAAAGGTAGCGGAGATAACCCCTCCAAAGCTTGACCAATCGTAGTGGAGAACACATATAGAGGGCTTGTTTTGGGATTCTGTCGATTGCATTTGCCACGGGGCTTCATGGGTCTCAAATCCGTTCGAGGTCCTCAGTTTTCTTCCGGACCACTTTCTTTTGATACCCTTGATAGGTTTCAGGCTCGATACCCTTCTCATTTTGGTCTACCTGACTTTCGACTGTACCCGCCTGGTGAATGTTTGCACGTTGGAAACCTAGTTGCCTATATTTTTTAGGGACATACACAGGTGACTGCAGGGGTATACTGCGGTACCTAGGAAAGACATCGGGCCACGCTTTGCAGAGTATACCCGGAGGGTGCTTCCATGTTCGAGTTGAACTTGCACCGGTAAGTTGCTCTAGTGTTGGTTGTTGTAACTATTCTTCCAATTAATTTAGTGTTTGTCTGTCTTATCTTTTAGGGACTTTTTTAGTATGTGTTACTTTTGAATGTTTAGAATACCCTAGTGTGTCTTTGATCTTCTCACATAGTGGAGGATCACGAGCTTTGCCAGTCACGAAGGCTTCTTGGGTTTTCGCCGGTTACACTGGAGCCACCCCCGCCACCATTAAGGTGAAAGCTAGACCAACAAGGGCTTTTGAAGCGACTGGGTTACAAGCAATTGTGCCCAACCAACATCCATAGGAATTGACTGTTTTGGACCTTGAAGCAATCGCTCTTGGCTCGGTTGAAACCCCAACCATTGATTTCTTGGCACCTTTCATCGTACCAATTCAATTTTACGAGCGCCAAATAGTGTTGCACACAACAATGGAAACAAATGTTGTTACTCCTTCTGGGAATTCTTCAATTCCCACTATGGTTGTCACCACAGTAGAGTTTTCACCTCCTAACCCACCGTCATCAGTCCAAGCCACCATGGTCTCGACCGCTTCTACATTGCACAGTGGTCCAATCCTGTCTTTGGTGGTGGCCACAACCCTTTTTACACCAAGTGTGGCAGGCCCTTCGTTCTCATACGGGATGCCTAGTTCTGGTACAAGTCCTGTACTTTCTTACTCCACTTTATAGACTTCAGGTCTAGGGGTAGGGAGCTCTAGCACTCCTCTGCAAGGTCACATAGGGGGCACTCCTTCTCCTTTTAATGCTTTCCCTTACGGAGGAGGTCATATCCCTCCTTCGTCCCCTTCACTCAGTGGCTCGCATCAGCAATCTACCGAGCAACCTACATACCATAGTTTGTTTGGAGCAGGGAGTCAAGGACCACCTTGACATAACATGCCGGTAGATTCGACACCATTTTCTTTGGCCAGAACATTTGGCAACAATGCCTTCTCGTCAGCTGATTTCCCAACTGGGGGCAATCCCAGTTTTTGACAATCTATTCCTATGCAAGGTACTATTCCTACACATGGGGAAAACCTAGGAACTTCTTCCACATCAGGACCTTGGAATTCCGGGCAGGGATCCGTTCTCTCGTCTGGAATGCCGATATGGGGTAATTCTTTCCATAATCAATGGAACCCCAGACAAACTACTATTCCCATCCCCACGGGATCAAAATGCCGCAACCCTTCCCAGATTCCTTCGAATATAATGCATGCCCAACCATCTATCTCCTATTTGGGAAATCAGTCGATGATGTCTCCACATATGAAAAATCCATACGCTGGCCAGGGCCATGGTTTCTACCAAAATCCAGGCCAGTAGCCAAACTTTTCCTGGCAACCTGGTGCTAGTCAAACTCCAGGCCCCTTTTTCCCAGGTTATCACCAACAACCCAAACTATCCTTCCTGGCGACTTTGCACTTGCCTGATTTGACAAGGTTGTTGAATGACCCCATTTTTCACGATCCGCGTTGGCCTCCTATGCCAACGAAGTTTCCTTTGGACATTCCAAAGTTCAAATCCAAGCCTAACGAAGATCTAGGAGATCATGTTACTACATTCCATCTTTGGTGCTCATCTAACTCATTGAAAGATGACTCCGTACAGTTGCGATTGTTTCAACGTACTCTCATTGGGAGTGACGTGAAATGGTACATTGAGCTCAATCGCTCAAGATACTCTTCCTTCGGTGAGTTGTAAATGGCTTTCCTAAACCATTTTTAGTTACCTATGAGATACGATGTTGGCACAGAGCTGCTAGCCATATCTTTAATCACATCCGAGAATGGAGACGCGAGAAGAGTCTCATTAAGGCGCTAGTCCCACCAGCATTCCTGCTTGAGTGGTTCCTTAAGTCTTTGGTCCCGCAGTTATCCAAAGACGTCGCAACGTCGGGTGTTTTCTCTGAAGAAGATGCCATCATGAGAGATCAACAATTTGAGCTCATATATTCTCAATTCAATTTATTATACAACATCTTGCCAAATGCGCCACGCTCAATACTGGATAAAACTAGACAGAGAGTTGGACCACATGCCAACAGTATTGTTGGTTCAGCACACACAAAGCCCGCTGAGCAATTGACGAAGCAGTTGCAGCAGTTATCTATGCAACACACAGCGGCCAACCAAACTACTACTTTGGTTGCTCCCCCTACCCAAACGTCGGAAGTACACACAATGCAATCGACTAACCCAAAGGCCACCCAGCAGCTGGAAGGAAAGAAAAAACAACGAAAGAAGGGTAAGGGGGATAAAAAACCTACCGATAATGTTGGTGGGGACAACATTGGAAAACAAAAGGCGAGGTATCCATGCAACTTGTGTGTGAAAGACCACCCGACCCATATATGTCCTCGACTTGCAAAGGCCCAAAAATTTGTCATGCAGCAACAGCAGGTGGTGTTGACTAATCCATTTCAACATGGGAAAAATCTAACTCAAGCCTCTGCAAGCATAGAAGGGGGCAGCCAAGAACCCTGTTCGCCTCCGAACAACCCCGCATCCGCAAACGTATATATGGTTAGGGGTGATGCTTTTATATCGACTAGAGCACATGACTATAGTAAACCAAGCACTTTTGAGAAGGGTAAAGAAGATGACCTCCCATCTCTTCCTCTACAAATTGAGAAGACGTTGGGAGAAACAATGACACACATTCCCAAAGGTGCATTTATTCAAGCTTCTCATAACCCAAACGCAAGGGCCGCCCAGAACTACTCTGTGGTGGAGGATTTATCACAAACCCCTTGCGTGATGTCTGCTTTGGAGGTCCTCTAAAGCTGCCCTTCCCAAAGGAAAGCCTTGTTAACCACTTTAGGATCTACCAAGACTTGTAATCCGGGTACAATCATGCTGGATACAACCGACTTAAAACCTCATCTACCTTACCACGTAGTGTTTCAGATAGTAGTGGCTTACCCCATGAAAAATTTTACTTGGAATATCTTCCGCACGGTGGTTGATGAGGGTGCCTCGACATGCGTTATGTCGTTGGCATGTTGGAAGGCCGTTGGCCAGCCCATTTTTTCTCCGTCACCTACTCTCCTCACTGCTTTCGACGGTCGTTCGTTTCGACCACATGGTATTATTCCTTCTTTCCCCGTGCAGTTAGGAGGGAAGACCGTGTGTGTCGAAGTAGAGGTAGTCGATGCTCCCCTCGACTATAACCTCTTGTTAGGAAGCAGTTGGACTTATGCCATGCAAGCTTTGGTTGCTATAGTTTTTTGAGTCTTGTTGTTTCCACACAAGGGCGGGATAGTGACCATTGATCAATTGTCCTTCTCTAGACCTGGCCCTGCTTTGGGGGCATCCACAGTCCCAATGATTGATAATCCTCAACCAAGTCTCGTCAACGTAGGGGTTGGTTTGTGCCCATCTTTGATGGGTACCTTCGATTACCTACCCCCTCAAGGTGATATCACGTTTATATCCAATCACCATAAGGTTGATATTTTTCAAGTTTCGTCGTTCTGCATGACTTACTTCAATGATCCGTGGACACTTCCTTCCCCATCGGCCACGACGAATGGGACAGGACACCCGGGCATGTCCATGCCCTTATCCACAGATGAAGTAGTGTACTCTTTAGTCCATCAAACTTCAGCCCACACGGATCCAGCTCCTGTACAAGAGTTAGATTCACTTCTAGAGCCTGTTTGGACTGAGGGTTCTCTCGCTCACACCGATTCATTGGACTTAGTCTTGCCCTCTGATGAAGCAATAATTGAAGCAATGACTAGTCTGAATAAACCCTGGGAAGATATTCATCACAGATCATACTTCCTCCTAGAGTTAAGACTGATTGAAGCGGGAGAATTCACCGTGACCATGACGAGAGAGCGGTCTTGTCCTATTAATCCCTTAGCTACACACGAGGTTTATGATGAGGGTAATATGGCAACTATCGTTGAAACCTTACCTATCAATATCTCCCAAAACCATGGCGTCATGGAGAATGTCTTTGTCGGAGTGGATTGCTCCCCCGAAGAGATTCAAATCTACATAGATCTTTTCAAAGAATTCTGTGACGTTTTTGCCTGGTCTTATGAGGAAATTCCAGGCATCGATCCAAGAACAGTTGAACATGAAATCACAATGTATCTTGATGCCAAGCTGGTTCGGAAGAAACTTCATCCAGTTAATCCTAAGAAAGCAGCAGCCATTAAGGTTGAGGTTGAGAAATTGCTAAGAGTCGGGTTTATATATCCTATCCATTTGACCCAATGGGTGTCAAACCCCATGCCAGTCAATAAAAAACAAGGCACGATTCGTGTATGTACCGACTTCCGTGATTTGAATAAAGCATGTCCCAAAGATAATTTTCCCACACCATTCATCGACCAGATCATTGATGAATGTGCGGGTTGCGAAGCCTTTTCTTTCATGGATGGTTTTTTGGGATATAACCAAATTCAAATCAAACCCGAAGACCAACACAAAACGACATTCATCTACCCGTGGGGTACATTTGCATATCATAAAATGCCTTTTGGTATAAAAAATGATGGAGCCACCTTTCAGTGGGCCATGTCTTTTGCTTTTCATGACCTCAAGCATATAGTCGATGCTTATCTAGATGATTTAGCATCACGATCTCGCAAGAGAATGGATCATCCCACACACCTCCGACTTATATTCGAACGTTGTCGCTACTTTTGGATTCACTTGAATCCGAACAAGTGCAGCTTCTGTGTAACGTCAGGATGATTTTTAGGTTTCATAGTATCAAAAATAGGGATCATGGTCGATCCTCTCAAGGTTGAGGCAATAATTCAGTTGCCCCCCCCCCCCACGCACAATCCTTCAACTTCAGAGTCTACAAGGCAAGGCGAACTTTTTACAACGCTTCATAGCCAACTATGTCGAAATCACCAAGGGCTTTATGCGCTTACTGAAGAAAGACGTTCCCTTTTACTGGGACGATGCAGCTCAATGCTCTTTCGACGCATTGAAACATGCCCTCACAACTACACCTCTGCTCCGGCCACCTAACCATAACAAATATTTCTTATTATATCTGGCTGCAGCAGAGTCAACCATTCGCATGGTTTTAGTTCAGGAAGATGACTTGTTCTCAGAATACATGATCTATTACCTGAGTCGAGGCCTCGTAGGACTGGAACTTAATTATTCTCACATCGAAAAACTTGCGTTGGCAACAGTTCATGTTGTTCAACGGTTCTGTCATTATGTTCTGTTTCACAAGACCACCATCATTGCTGTCATGAATCCATTCCAGTACATGTTGACACGATGGGTAATAGGCAAAAAAATCAGTAGATGGATATTCATCCTCCAAGAGTTTGACTTAGACTTCGTTTCAGCAAAGTCCAAAAAGTCACTGGTCTTCGCAGAACTCATTTTGGAACTTCCGGCTGAGTCAGGTGACGTTGTGCCTGAAGAATCGCCTATCCGAGGAGCTATGTTTTTTATCACATCTTCAGATCCTTGGTATGGAGATATACTTATTTATCTCCAGACTTTGAAGTTCCCCACCACTGCTTCTCGCGATGAGCGTCGACGCGTCTGCCATCAGGCTAAGAATTATCTCATAATCAAAGATACATTGTATCGGAGAGGTATAGACTGCATCCTACGCCGATGTCTCACTCATGAGGAAGCAGTTATCGTGCTTAACAATTGCCATACCGGAGCTTGTGGCGGTCATTTGTCTGGGTTGGCAACATCCCAAAAGATTCTACGAGCAGGTTACTTATGGCCGACACTTATCAAAGATTGTATTGAATCGGTCAAGAAGTGCCATCCATGCCAAATCTTCTCTTGGAAGATGAGGGCACATCCCGCTCCCATGTCTCCTGTCATCACAGTTGGTCCCTTCACCAAGTGGGGAATTGATTACACTACTTGCAACCCTCCTTCAACAAGGGGGCACCGCTATATCATCGTAGTTGTAGACTATTTCAGGTCGAAGCTATGCCAATGTTTAAAGATGATGGAGAGACTACAGCTCTCTTTTTATTCAATCAGATAATAGCAAGGTTCGGCGTCCCGAGGGAGATTTTCACTGACCATGGTAGTCACTTTAAGAACCAAATGATGACCGAGTTAATATCAAATCTTGGGTTACAGCAAGAACATTCATCACCCTACTACCCCAAAACAAATGGGCAAGTGGAAGCTGTAAACAAAACTCTTAAGATCATTCTACAGTGAACTATCAACTCAGCCAATTCAAATTGGCATTTGATGTTATACTCAGCATTATGGGCCTACCGAACATCTATTAAGACTGCAACCGGATTCTCACCTTTTCAACTCGTTTACGGGTTGGCGGTAGTCTTGCCCATTGAATGTCATATCCCGTCTCTAAAGTTGGCAGTACAATTATTGCCAGACACTTCTCCACTTGAAGAACAGTTAGTATACCTTGAGCAGATCAATGAGCAGCGTCGTGATGCGGCCCTAGCCAACAAGGCTCATAAACATAAGGTCAAGTGTCAATATGATAGGTCTGTTTGTCCTTGAATTTTATCTGAAGGTGACCTTGTCCTGGTCTACGACCAAGATAAGGACCCCCTGGGGGTAGGAAAATTCAAACCCATGTGGTTCGGACCTTTCATCATAAAAGAGGTTTTAAAAAAGGGCGCTTATCATCTGGTTGATTTTGAAGGGAATGCTTTGGCAGAGCCAAGAAACGGGCTCTACCTCAAAAAGTATTACTCATAGGCAAGTCACTATGGGTAAACTTTTTGTAACATATGTATAGTCTTTGTACTATTACTTTTTAGTTTATTTTAGTGTTATGGACGTGTCATTGATATCATCTTTCCTCACTGTGGAATATGTCAAGTGATTCCAAAGTGTTCGTTGGGTATGCGGACAGGGCTAGTCGGCACACTCGGAGGCTTACCTCCGCAGCTTGGGTAATCTTTACACCTCAAGGCCATTTATTATCTTCCGGAGGGATATTCTTAGGTGACACCAAAAATAATGTTGTCGAGTATAGCACAGTTATTGAGTTACTTCGTGACACTTTGTCATTGGGTATCTCTCATCTTCGGGTCTATCTCGATGCTCAACTGGTTGTGTCTCAGTTAAACAGAGTGTACCGGGTTCATGATCCAACTTTACACCGACGATTCCTTAGGGTACGTCTCTTAGAATGAAACTTTGATTATATTACATATTTTCATGTTCCTAGGAGGTTAAATCAAGTTACAGATACTCTATCTAATCAAATTTTAGATTGGCATCTTGCACACATATGAAAGAACATTGACATAAGCATGTAAATACATTTTTTCACACATGATCCATAAGACACAAAAGACCAAAAAACCATATATAATATCATAAAGTAACCAGAGTACATAGACGGACGCAAGCGCCTCAAAAATAGGACCGATAACAAGTCACAGGGCTTATGCCCTCAAAAAATATATACAAGTAGTGCTTGTGGCATGTTAAAATGTCTAGCTAAAGTCATGGCCTATGGGCCCTGTTATATTGGTCCACGGCATTGGCTAAACGCCAAAACAACCGGACCCACGTCCGTGGTGCCCCCACTACATGAGGCTGCATAGATGGTGGCAGGTCCTCAATCTCTACCATCGGGACCGTGCGAGTGAGTGCAGTGAAGTTACGCTCAACTCGTCTCAATACCCTCTCAACCTCCCTGGCTAGAAGATCTCCTGCTATTGTTGGTCCCCCGACGGCGGCAAGTGCGGCCCCTGGCCGAGGATGATGCTTGTTCCTCGCATAGTCAGTGGGTCGCACTGGTCCCATGTCTGCACACAATGAACACATATCCATCAAATACTCTGGCATAACAAAAAAATGATATATATAACAAAACAACATAAAAATTGCATATACAAAAAAAAAACTACAAAGGTGGAGACTTACCCATCTCCCCTCGCACCTCACCAGGAGGTACTGGTATCTTCGGGTGTCTCGAAAAATCAATCCCGGCATAGGGGTAGTCCTCTATAACCGGGATCTGTCGTGACAGCCATGCAAAAAATTCATTATCGAAGGACTCATTGGTCCTTCCACCACCCTGTCGCAGAATTAGTACTGCCCATCTACACACAACAAGAAGAGAGGCCTAGTGTCCTCGTACCACTACTTGAGGACTAAAACTCGAAACTCTCTCAAAAAAGAATGAACACAGAATGGTCCCGAACCCGAAGTTCCTATGTGTCCGAAAATGACAATCTATCAACTACCTCTTCATGCACTCAAGCAAAGTGGTACTCCAATCAAAAACTTGTGCATTTAAGCACTAGACTGCACAGTTCATCTGTGTGTGGGATGCTTGATGTAGAGCCACAGAACCAGTAATTCGCCCAATAAGCAATACTATCGCATGTAGCGATAGGTTAGTGATCTTGCTTATAGGCACCTGCATGCTCATGCGATCTGTATCAGCTGCACAGTATAGACCTATCAATTCCGCTATGTTATGTGGCCCCACAGGAAAAGTCTAGAAATTCACTGGTTCCCCTCTCCTAGAGAGGCCAGTCAAAAAGTAAATGTCCTCGACCGTGGGCACCAGTGACTGCCCCTCTAACATGAATACCTCTGCATCTGGATGCCAGTAGTCAACCAAGGCATTCAGTAGCCTAGGTTGTGCCCACATGAAAGGACATAGAAAAAATTTGAGTAGCCCACACTTCATCAATGTAGCCACAGCATTGGGGTCTTCCCCGACCAACTCATTCACCTCTTCGTGCTCTCTTTCTCTCCAATGGACATACATCCTGCAAAGAAAAAAGGTTCAGGAGAGTTAAACCCTTGCTTTTTGTGTCTTTAGCATTCAATAAGGGGGCCCACGCGTGCTATATTGGCGACAGTCGCGTGTACACGCAGCCTGTCCTGAGACAGCCCGCATGGACCTAGGGCCGACCTTTTAAAGGTCGATGCCCCCCTAAAAAATGAAACCCAATGCATAAATAAAGACATAAAATGCAAGATAAGAGAGTTTGTACTTACTTGGTTTAGATAGAAGTTCATTTCATCCACTATAGCTCCCAGAATCACCACTTTAATCAAAGGGGGTCTTTTGGCTCCAGAGTCAATTTCCAAATCAACAATGGTGATAATGAGCTGCCAGCCTCTATTTATAGACTTTTTGGCCTCTTTTTGTCACTTTTTTGGCCTCCCTTATCATTTTATTTATACCGAAAGCCATTTAGTGTGATTCAAGAGTTGCATAGGAGGGATTTGATCGGGTATTGGGACTGTTTTTTTTGAGTTTTGAGTATTTTTCGACGGTCCGTGGAAATTTTTTTCAATGATCAACTTGAACATATAGGTTAGGTTTCTACCCTGATTTTTGTATCTCGTTCTCTTTTTCCTTTACCATAGGATCGATCCCATCAGGTTGTGACACGGAACCATCATCTCTGCTTTAGAAGTGCCACAAATTTGTGGTAGAGCTTACTGGAACATGAATGCCCTAAGTAGATCCTAGTTGCATTATGGTATTCATGTTGCCCCTAAAAACACTGTAGGCTCGGGAGTCCTTGTAGTTTTTCATTAATACGAGTTTGAGCCTCATTTGCATGATTCTTCTTCACTCTTGACCTCACCCTTAGGAATCTCAAAAAATAACGGGTCTTCTTTTAATCCCTTTTCAGACCCTCTAAATATAAAAAGATTGTCGAGCGATCTTGTGGCCTTTCACACTCGTTAAACTGAAATTTGAAGTCACATCTGTCCGGTGGTAGTTTACCCCTTTTTCGGTTCGGACGGTCAAATGTACAAACAAAGGTATACTCTATGGAACTTCAGCTCTATAGAAGAGTACTCTTAGGTATAATTTTATCCCTTTTTCGGGCCTGAGGGACTAAACTTACGAAGAAGGAACCCCCACGGAGTCCATAGTTAAGCTCTTTTCAGACTCCCTAAAATTGAAAATATCGTCGAGTGATCTTATTCTTTCACACTCGTTAAACTGGTCCAGAAGAACATTCCTGATGGAGTCCATAGTTAAGCTTTTTCCAGACTCCTTAAAAATGAAAAAATGGCCGAGTGATCTTGTCCTTGTCACACTCGTTAAAATGGTTTTGAATAGACGTCTTGTCGGTGCTAATTTACACCTTTTTCGAACCAACTATACTATCTTCAAAAAAGGTACCCCAATGGAGTCTCCTTTTATGTTTTTTCAGACTCTCTAAATATGAAAAACCATCGAGCTTACCTTCTTTGGGCTCGTTAAACTTACATTGAAGGACATTACCATTGTGTGTTTTGTTAACCGTGTTTGCATATCTTATACACCAGCCTTGTAACAATTTGCTTCTGTGTTTTAACACCCTTGGCCCCCGGAGGATTTTTCCCGAGTATCATTATATTAGAACATCAGTCTCGTCCTTTTGCCTTGAACTTGTATGTTTGCAATACTCATTCCTCCCTTGTAACGTAATATTCCTTTATTCTTTTTCCCACAATTATTGAAAAAGAAAAAAAAAATCAAATATACCCCAAAAAGAGGAAGGGAAAAGTATTTTTTATTGGCAGCATAATGAGTCACCCTTAGATGAAGCACATATGTTCGTTTGTTCATCAAACTATGGGATGTAGTACGACCTTAGGAAGATTTTCTCGCTATATAGAGTTGTGTCCTCCACCGTTTGGTTATCCTTCCAAACATATGGAGAGTTTGCGTTGCCTCCTGCTTCATAAACTTATGATTAATGCCATGTTGCCTGAGTCTCATCATTTGTCGTGCTATTGTCCAAGGGAAGTTTGTCACCAAGCCTGAGTCAGCCCCTCTACAATTTGTCTCTTGCCCTCATACCCGACCATCCTGAATGTTCAATCAAGTTCTTGTTCGAAATCAATGAAGCCTTCAGTCTGATCATCAAGTCCATGACCGACGAGCCGTCGAAGACCTCTGGGTAGTGCAGTCGTACACTCATATTACACTCCTACCCAAGTTTTGAATATTTTGAATTTGTTGCTCGAGCTCTGAAGATCTCATCTCTAGCCATCAAGCTGTATCAGCTTCTAGAAGATGGATACTCTATATGTATATCTTTTTGATTTCGAGATGTAGCTCTATTGTGTATTGTTCGTGGCTACTCTTTATATAATTATATGACATGGATCTACATTGTATTTTATTGGTAGCCATGATTCTATTTTATCTCGAGCATGGGTATGCCCGCCTCAGTGAGACATTTTTTATTTTGCAGACGACGCCTCCCGGTTCCTGATCCTTGGGCTCAATCGTTTGGCACATCAGTAAAGATTGGTAATGTATTTCGGCCATCAGATGCCTTCTTTGCCAAAGCACTGCTGAACAACTCTTTAAAAATCCTCTTTTATAAAGGCCCACGCACCCTACTCCATTACTGCACGCGTGTACACGCTAGCTGACCTCAAACAGCCCACGTGGACTGACAAAGGCACAAAAAAATGAAAGCTACCGACGGAACACACAGCTCTGGGTGATTTAACTGAAACTCCCAGCCATGCATGGCCAAGGGTTCGTCCAAATACCTAGCTTCTTCTAACCTAGAAAAGAAGGGTTAGGGGTCCCATTTGGAGGAGAAAAAAATATAGCAAAGAAACTCTGCCCATTTGCATATTCCCATTGTCCCAACTCGTTAGCCATCCTTGTGCCAGAAGAGATACAAAGCAAAGAAGTTGGAGGACAGTTGAAGATGAGCCCAGGATCAGGTTCACGGAGCGGTGGTCGGTCTCGACTTTTTGTAAGTTGACTCATTCAAAGTAATAAAGAAAATGCTTTTCCCATCCCAATTCATGAGTTATTCATAATTTGTTAAATGGATGTTTGAATCTCTAACCTATTAGTCTATAGGTNTACACTCCTACCTGAGTTTTGAAGATTTTGAAGTAGTTGCTCGAGCTCTGAAGACCTCATCTCCAACCATCAGGCTGTATCAGCTTCTAGAAGATGGATACTCTATATGTATATCTTTTTGATTTCGAGATGTAGCTCCACTATGTATTGTTCGTGGCTACTCTTTATATAGTTATATGACATGGATCTACAGTGTATTTGATTGGTATCCATGATTCTATTTTATCCTGAGCATGGGTATGACCACCTCGGTGAGACATTTGTTATTTTGCAGACAACACCTCTCGGTTCCTGATCCTTGGGCTTAATCGTTCAGCTCATTAGTAAAGATTGGTAATGTATTTCGGCCATCATATGCTCTTCTGACCTCACACATTAGGGGGCATCTTTTATAACCCTAAATTGTACCATACATGCTTACCTAGCATCAGGCCATCTCAGATCCCTTCTTTGCCAAAGCATTGCTGAGAAACTCTTTAAGAAACCTCTTTTATAAGGGCCCACGCACCCTACTCCATTACTACATGCATGGACACGCTAGATGACCTAAAATAGCCCGCGTTGACCGACAAAAGAACGAAAAAAGGAAAGTTTCCGATGGAACACATAGCTCTGGGTGAGTTAAATGAAACGCTCGGTCATGCATGGCCAAGCGTCCAAATACCTAGCTTCTTCTAGCCTATAAAAGAAGGGCTAGGGGTCCCATTTGGAAAAGGAAAAATATAGCAAAGAAACTCTGCCCATTTGCAAATTCCCATTGTCCCAACCCTTTAGCCATCCTTGTGCTAGAAGAGATACGAAGGAAAGAAGTTGGAGGTTAGTTGAAGAAGAGCCTAGGATCAGGTTCGTGGAGCGGTGGCCGGTCTCGACTTTTTGTAAGTTGACTCATTCAAAGTAATAAATAAAATGCTTTTCCCGTCCCAATTCATGATCTATTTATAGTTTGTTAAGTACATGTTTGAATCTCTAACCCGTTAGTCTATAGGTAAGATGCATGTGTAGTTATTGCTTGTCTTGTATGCATGTCAGCGTTGGAAAGGAGAACTGCGAATGAGTGATCAAGTGCGACAATGGATTGACATCGAATGCCTGGAACAAGGTAGGTTGATCTGGCCATGTATTTACTAAAAAAGAATGGGATTTAAGTCTGGGGACGAAGGTAGAAAGTAGATTTTCTCTTGGTCATATATGCATGCAAAGTATAACCCTATTTGCTAGTCTGTAGGGAGATTTCCCTCACAACAATGTGTCATACATGTGTATAAAATCATGATCAAGTGTAATAACCCTCACATGGACTAGACATAAAAACCTCACTGATATGCAACCTCACACTACAAAAAATACTTCACATGCACTTCACAACCAAAACCCTCAATAGTGTATCAAGAAATAAAAGCTACACCTCAACACTCAAACAAACCAAGATGTACCAATGAATAATACCAACATATTAGTGTTGTATTTCTATAGATCGATCTATTACCATAAGTTCCATACAACCAAGAACCTCTCTAGGGAAATTCCTCAATCTCCCATAACCATATCTCATGGAGACAACCATATCCAACTACTCATAATAATATGACATACCTTTGAGTTTCTAGATAGATCTGTTGTACATGATCACTGTATACCTTCATGGGATATTTCTTTTAGACTCTAAGAACTCGATACTTTTAGCAACTCAATATTTCATGACTTTTCCCAACTTTATGTGTCTTGTTCTCCTTCAACTCGTGTATGTATGCACCTTTCTCCATTACAACCCACATACACCTCCAAAACTAGGGTGTTTTCAATAAATCTACAACTCTAAAACTTTCTCCATCAACCCTCTTTCACTTCCTCAATATTGCGTAACTTTAGATGTATCGATGAGTACCTACAATAAAATTTTCACAAATAATAGATATTCAATGTGCTCATTAGGTGCTAATAGGAGACCCTTTCTCTCTTATTTATACTCTCCAAGTAGCTTCCTCAAGGGGTTACTTTCTAACTAACTTTACCCAACTTCCTTCTTTTAGGGTTAACCCACTTCTAACGTCTTGTCCACTTACAACCACTTTATCCAAAAATAGTAAGTTCTCCACTTCTAGTTGCAACTAATTTATTTTTAATTATTTTCTTAATGAAACCACTTAACCCATGATTAACTCCTAGTTTAACCCAATTGACTAGTAAACTTGTTCTAGGAGATTCTAAAACAATTTGACTTATTTTACCTTCTAGGGGCTTCTAGCAAACTCATGAGGGTTCTCCAACTTCACATAGCCATAAATCTCTAACCGTGAGGAGTTATGTGATGTTCCATAGATCACTGGAAACGACACAACATATATTATCCATCTATAATGGTGTTACCTACATATTCACTGATCTTCATGTTATCATACAAATCGGTAAGTGTGGACACAAATAGATCTCCCTAGTTTCACCTTGAAACTAGAACAAAACAAGCCAGAATATAAAACCCTCCCTAAGTTTTAATTATCAAGCATACTAACTAACAAGAGATAAATGACATACCTTTTAAATGTCATTTTTCCTCGCTAGTTTCATCCTCCCTCCATTCCAAGTTTTATGGGATGTTGAAACTATAAAAAAGAAACAATCCAACAAAGTGAAAGAAACAATGTATACTCAACAAAACCTATGTATTCGATCAAGGAGTTATACAATAAAATAAGACCAATTTTATGGGAAAAAAATATATCACTGTATTAAAGATATGAAAAGGAGAATATAACCAATGCCTTGATGTTGTAAGGTCCCTTCCAACAATTCCTTGCTTCCCACACACTTATTGCTCCATGGATTCTGAGATAAAAAATCTATCTTGACAAAGCAAAGTTCATATCCAACATACAAGATCCAAAAACTCCAAGCTACAAAACTCAAGAACTTTTGAACTCTATCAAGCTCTAGCCAACTAACTTTTCCCATGAGAACTCTTCTCCTTTTATAAGCTAAAAAGGATTGGGTGAAGAGGTTAGTATGATCCCATGAGATCAGGGATGCGACTCGGATCCAAACCGATCAGAGGCCACCTCACCCTCAAAGCTTCTATTCTATAACTTTCGAGAAATTCCTCTTTTTCCTTCGTATGAAAATCGTCGCACCCTTAACATTGAGAAAACTGCGACGATGGCGTAGGCCACTATGGTGCGACCTTCAAAAATCCTAGATAGTTGCACCCTTAACACTAAGCAACATGCGATGATCCCTTTTCTAAGGTTTTTTACAAAGGAAAAGTATAATTTCATCTCTCTGGAAAAAGTATCTTCATTCTTCTTCAGGGATTCAGGCCATTGATCCATCTCAATACAAATGATAGGTTTACATCATTAATGGTCATAGGGGCGATGAAAATAATGTGTAACACTGCATGCCTTTCTACCTCAAACAAAATCGGGTCCCTTAACCATACTGTTGGGACTACTGGAATTTTCTACTAGACTTGCTTCAAGGGTTGACGTCAATGAAAACCAACCCAATTAATCAACAATATCCTCATTTGGAATTGATGGAAATAATTTGAAGCAATCACTGGAGTACCTTCTCCCCCTGGAATCATGCATATGTTCTCTCTCTAAACATGTAACTCTCTCTCCATGAATTAGAAGAATCCTCCCCCATTTTACATCAATGGAAAAGGTAACTACCCATTAGGGCTTCTCCCCCTGACTAAACACTCCTTGAGACTTATCTCCCAAGATAGTCCTCTTTATGGTGATTCCTCATGTAAATCTAAGACATATAATAATAGCATTAAAAATGCATTGTGGGGTAGAAACTAGGCCAAGTTTCTGACAAATATACTCAAACGCTTCCCTTGGAAGTGGTTTTGTAAAGATGTCTACAATCTATTATTTGGTCCCAACATACTCAACCCAAATGTTCTTCTCTGCAACCTATTCCCATAGAAAATGATACTTGATTGGAATTTTCTTCGTCTTGGAGTGCATCATTGGATTCTTTGAGATACTGATGGTGTTTGTATTGTCACAATATATTGGAATGGGATCATCATACTCAATATGTGTATCTATAAAAGTTTTTTTCATCCATAGAACTTGTGTACAACATGTTGTTGCTGAAATATAGTCTGATTCGGTTGTAGACAATGATACTAATAATTGTTTCTTGCTTATATAAGATTCCAAACACTCACCCTAGTAGAACGATGATCCACTTGTACTTTTTTGATCATCAATGCAAGCTTCCCAATCTGCATCTATGTAGGAAATAAGTTGTAGGTCCTTTCCTTTTGGATACCACAATCAAAACTCTTTTGTACCCTTAAGATATTTGAATATACTTTTTACTTATAGAACATGTGATTCCTTTGGTTCTTCTTGAAATCATGCCACTTGTCCAACTGCCTACATTACATATGGTTTGGATGTTGTCACATAAAGTAGGCTTCCAATATTTGACCTATACTTCCTTTGATCTGTATACTTTGAATCATCATTTTTGCAATCTGGTTTGCATAGGATTTGATTGGTTTGCAATCTTCCATTCCAAACCTCCTTAACATTTCTCTGATATACTTGGTTTGAGAATAAAAATTCCTTGGCTGATTTGACATATTTGAAGACCAAGAAAGAAGGATAGTTCTCCAAGTAGTGACATTTCAAATTCATTCCACATATCCTTTGCAAATTTTTGGCTCAACCTGTCATCATTACTTCCAAAAATAATATCATCAACATAATATTCAATTAATAAAATACTATATTGAGTTACCTTGGTGTAGAGGTTATTGTCTGCATTTCCTTTTATGAACCCTTGATGTTGTAAATATTCGTCTAGTCTATAATACCATGCTTTGGGGACCTATTTGAGACCATACAAGGTCTTCTTGAACCTACAAGCATAATATTCATTCTCTGACAATTGAAATACTTCTGGTTTGTGTTAGGACCACGCTATGCACCTTTTTGCCTATACCTTTTGTCATTATTATACCTTTCATCACTAGTATTTAGACTCACATTATCACCTCACCTGATCATTCCAAGGTATACAACGTCCTTTCTCATGATTATATGCTTAATCTATTTTTCATAACACTTTACATTACTTTTGGTCTTAACCATTGATTAGAAGTGCATAAGTGTCTTATCTGCAGAATAGTATTCAAGACCGATGCTGAAACACAGAACTGTCCAGTTGATGCTGAAACACGGAAGCTGCTACACATTCCGAGGATGCATATGCCGAAACACGAAGCGGCTACATGGTTCGAGAAGGCAGATGCTGAAACACGGAGCTGTCACTCCATTGCTAAAACAGGAGCCCTGACAGTTAGCAGTCAAGGCCGACACAGTCAAAGGGCGCAATTCACGTGGCCAAACAGCCCATGAATTGCG
>JASDQU010754011.1:74613-88282 GCA_032191745.1 Picea mariana
AGGAGAACTGCGAACAAGTGATCAAGTGCGACAAGGGATCGACATCAAATGCCTGGAACAAGGTAGGTTGATCTAGCCATGTTTTACTGAAAAGAAATAGGATTTAAGTCTAGGGACGAAGGTAGAAAGTAGATTTTCTCTTGGTCATATCTGCATGCAAAGCATAACCCTATTTGCTAGTCCATAAGGAGATTTCCCTCACAACACTAGGCGCTAATCAATTCACCTAGCTCTCTCTGCCATAATGTGTGTTCTCTCAACAAGTCTTTAGTTCAAATTGAATCTTCTTGGACAATTGTGGTTCCCTTGCAAGTTTGAATGGTGGTTGTATAGGTATGTATAAGGATGGATTGATAGAAACAAACAAATCACTCTCTAAAAACACTTGATGACAAATTTCTCCAACAAAAAAACAAACATTGAAAATAAATGCTTACACACAACAACTTACAAGGAGTAGTTCCTATGTACAAAAAATGTTATTCATACACATATTTATTTCCAACAATCCAACGAGTGTTTCAAGATCATTTTCTATGCCTTATAACAACACCTTCACTCCAAACAATTATAAAGATCCATGTCTACTAGAAGCAACAAATCTTCCTAATGAATTTATTTAGCACCATAGGTCTCTACATGTGATATGATTAATAGACATCTAACACTTATTCGTACTCGATCAACTTATGCATTAACATATCTAAATGACCTTTTCATAAACACCTAGTCTTGCACATCTATTTCTCTCGCAAATTATTACATAGCATAACAATATCCTTTCTCCACCATAGCTCTGATACCAAATGTTAGGAATATGAGTGCAACCATTAAAAAAAATATTTGCACACAATCTACACCCATATGAACACAAATATCCCTTGAACATCACATTGCATTGATCTTGTTTCTCACATATCATATATATCTATTTTCTTTCAATACGGTACATGAGTACATGAGGTCCATTTATATAACATTAGGTGACCATAACAAAATTTCAAATTTAGATATTTGGTTCAACCATCTCCCAAAGTCTCTAAAATGATCCCATGATATCTTCATTCCTAACTTCTCCCTTTGTTCTCATTCTTAGTTTTGTACATATACATTTATGCATGATTTACATGATTATATATTATAATATCACTATCATTTATTGCATGATTTACATGATTATATATTATAATATCACTATCATTTATCATAAAAATGAGTTAATCTTTCAATAGAACTTCTCTAATAAAACCACATTATATTATCAATACACAATCCAACTACCTAATGAACCTTATTCAATGACAATAACCAGCTTTTCAGATTCTCAAACTCTTTGATACATTCACATATGCTTTACTTCTATTGAAAAGGAGCCCGTGATCTTCATTTATGTCAAGGTATTACCACTTGTCACTATGTTTTTCATCCTCGGCATTCCTCCCAAGGCAACAGATATCGTTATCGATTCATACCTCTATACTTTTCATTTCTCTTTCTCATATTTCAATGTCTTCTTTAGAGTTGTGGCCCCCATTAATCCTCTCTTCTTCCTTTTGTCTTTCATTTTGTCTTTACATCATATATAGTTTAATTCTAAAGTTTATTAATGAAACTTCTTATAGTATCATTTCATGTGAATGCTTGGTTGTGTTTTTCTTTTGTATCTAATTATATTAAATTCAATAACTATATTAAATTTAATAACAACATGTGTTTTTTTGGAGATAAACTTTGTATACAAATTTTTAAAATTATAATAACAATATCACAATGTATTTACATTTTTGCAATGATTTCCAATTTCAAAGTATAAATTAAAAAGTTAATTATACTACATTGAAATAGGTTAAAATCAAATTAGAATATTATATTAAATTAGAAAAACTATACAATATAAAATTATAACAATTTTATAAACTTATCATTATTAATTTATTTATAAAAAAAAATATTTTTTTTTGATGATTCGATGATTCCAATCAATGTTATACCAAATTTCATTCCAATCAATTTTATAGCAAACTATATAATATAAATTTATAAATAAAAAAATATTATGTTATGATTTGATTCGATGGTTCATATCAATGCTAAAGCAAATTTGATTGATTTTTCCTATTGTGCGTAACTTAGCTTAGGAGAGTTTGATTGGTCAAATCAATGTTAAAAGCAAATTTGATTGTGCTTAACGTAGCTTACCCAATAAGTTAGTCGGTGAACGAATCGAAAATTTGGAAAAAAAAATTAAAAATAATAAATTTTAAATGAAATGTGTTCAATCAACCTATAAATTAGAAAAAATTAATTTATTTTTTGTTTGTTTATTGATATTTTAGTATTTTATATTTTACATTTAAATTAAATTATTTATGGGTTAATTGAGTTTAGTTTGAGTAGTTGGAGGAATGATTGTTATCCTTCTTATTTGGATTCAATTTTTTCATATGATGATGATGATGATGATGAACGTCCACTAAGATCGATTTGGTCTATCGGACTTTAAGAGGGTAAGTTATTACTTGTGATTCTTTAGAATTTTGTTTCTGTGCTCGAAAAGCATTGAGATAAGCCTTCCAAGATCACCATAATTTTGTTGATTTAAGAGGGTATGAAGGTTGGTAGTGTGACAAATATTTTGAAAATGAGATATAATATGGGTATAGGCTAGACAATCTAAGAGAAAGTGTTTTTCATCTTCAACCTTCTTAGTGTCACAAAGGTGACACACTCTTTCATCCCATGACGTTTTAGGAATTAACCAAAGAACAGTTTCACTATGGAGCTCGTGAGAATTTCTTCTTATCTTAGCAATGCTTATTTTTTTCTTTACACTTGGCAAAATAGATAGATAATTTTTATCTTCTAGATTATGGTTGATTACATCCTTATAATACCTTAATTTTCTTTTTTCCTCTAACTCTTTATCACACCACATGTTCTCCTTAAATTTTGATTTGACGTATTTTTAATAGTATATTTACTCTGCAAAATGGTGTCTTCCATGATTCCCCAATAGTTTAGCCAAGACCGGGCATCTTTATGCAATCCTCGCTTGAGTCGATGGTGGTTATGAATCGATTTTGAAGCAATTTTAGGAAGCCTCTTGTCTTCCATGTTGTTTAACCTGTTCTTATACATTAGGTATCTAGTCATAGCCATGCTCTCAATGGGAGAGAGGCTTGTTTCTAAAAGGAGGATGGGATAGGGCGTATTTCCTTTAATTTTGAGATTATAGGTTATAAAATTCTTTTGTATTTGCTCTATCTTTCTCCAGAATTCACGAGAGATACTACATCCCTAGACTTCACATCCATCCATAAAGAATAACAGATGTAACAAGAGTCTCAAAGAAGAGTTTCTTCTTCTATATATATATGATTTTTTTTTATGAATAACTTGATTAATTTTGAGAAATCAAAATTTATTTTAAACACTTTTATAGGTAAAGATTAGTTGAAAAAATAATCAATCTCTACAAAATAAATTTTCTAGAACATAACAGAGTAAATCAAAAATATATTTTCAATTTGTAAACTCTTCCAATTTAATAATATTTTGTATTATAAGTATTATGAAACCTAAAATCAATATTAATTAATTGAAAAAGTAATAAAAAATATTAAAACGTTATGAATGTTTTTGTAAATTCTTGACGTAAATAGGTAAATATCAAATTTTAACATTGAATCCAAAATTTTCATAACAACTCTTTAATTTAAAAATACTTATTATTTTACTTATCACTTTTAGGAAAAACATTACACAACTTTCTCACTATAAACACTTATTAGTCCCTGCCAAAGGCCTAGGACTATAGCAATGAGTTGTCTTTTGACTATGTATTAGTTTATTGTTAACTTTAAATTTATGTGCTATATCCAATATGTAACATAGGAAATCTATATATGTATTTTTTTCATGATAAAAAAATATATTTTTCTAAAATTTAATTGGCTGATATCTTTGAAGTGTTACTACAGGCTTCATGTCATTCAATGTATAAAGTTAATTACAAAATCAATGGATTTGACAGTTTGACAAGGAATGAAGGGAGCATGTTGTTTGTCTGTATTTATTAAGGACCGTTGTATTACACTACAAAAATCTTATCTCTTGTTATTATATCGCATACGAGTGCCCCAACAACATCTCTAACTCTAACCCCTTCACACATTCGGCAAAGTGAAAACAAAGTTGCAGAAAGACTAGCCAATGCAGGGGTTGACTCGATGCAGCAGATCATTGTCCACGATTCTAGGAAATCCCAAAGCTCACCCCTCTAGCTCCAATGCAAGAAGCTTTCCCAACTTGATGGCCCACCAGACGGGGTGCCAACTTTGTCTACTTAGAATTTCTTCCAAGTCAGAAATGATCAGAAGCTCAGGAGAGAGGGCAACTGTAAGCGTCAGCGCAGAAGATCATCAGTCAACAGATGATTTCGAGACCTCGGCAATCGGGAGTCAGGAGCATGAAGGATGTTGTTTCCCAAAGTCATGAAAAGAGAGAGTGGATCTGGACCGTTGGTGTTGAAGGAGATCTAGACCGTCGATCTGGTCCCATTGATCTGACACGAGAAAATTTTGGGAACTTGGCTATCGGGAGTCCGAATTATGAAGGTAACTATTTTCCAAAGTCATGAAATCGCGAAATGTGAAATCATGAACAACGAGAACAGATTTGGACCATTGGTACTAGAAGAAATCTGGACCGTCGATCTAGTCCCATTGACCCGACGCGAGAAAATTTCGGGAACTCGGCTATCGAGAGTCCGAAGCAAGAAGGCAGCTATTTTCCAAAGTCGCGAAATGTGAAAGCGTGACAAGCGAGAACGGATCTGGACCGTTGGAAATCGAGGAGATCAGGACCATCGATATGGTCCCATTAATTTGACGCGAGAAGACTTCGGGAACTCGGCTATCGGTAATCCACAACATGGAGGGAGTTGTCTGCCCAAGTCGCGAAGTCACGAAACGCGAAATCGTGAAATGCGAGAGAAGATCTGGATCGTTGATCCCGAGGAAATCTGGACCGTCGTTCTGGTCCCGAAGGACTCGCTGATGGCATTTTTATGTAAGTAGATAGGTTGCATGTCTTTTTTGTAAGCTTTCAATTGGAATTAATATAAGGATCCACTTTTTATTCACAAAAAAAAAACATTGGCTACCATGGGCAATGAGTCCCACCCCCAATCTCTTGTACGCCATAATAAATCCCCCCTTCTTAATTTAATATTAAAGTTCACAAGTGATCGGGCTTGGGGAATGACGTGGATACTTCGTAGGATACTTGACTTTAGTGTCTAGGGAATGGCGTAGGTATTTTGTTGTTTAACATTAAAATTTAGCGTTTTAGTTAAAGATTTATCTTTATAAATAAAAAAATAGAAAGATGAATGGGTTCCTGATTGATTGATATATAGATAATAGTTTTGAAAATGTAAAAAAAAATGAACATAAAGATACCTCATCATTAATATAAAAAATAGAATTAATTTAAAGTTATTTTAATTTTTTTTAAATAATAAAACTAATTTAAGTTATTTACATCACACAATTTTATATTTATATCTTTCGAATATAGAGATATCTTATTATTTTATTTTAAATAAATAGAATTTAAAAGTTCAAATAAAGGAAATTCAGCGTACGGTTCATTATACATTTTGAATAACAAACAACCCTCAATTATTATATTTTGATAAAAAATATTCATTACTTGCGCATTCAATAATATTAAATTTCATTGTTCAACATGTATTTTCCAACTAACTCGGTAGGGACTACGTTGCCATACAACCTTTGTTCTCTTTGTTTTCCACCAAATCACTATTACGCAACCAATTCTATTTAATTCATAAAATTTAATTTTTTAAACGTCTTTATTTTCAATGTTCTATAAACCGATTCAATTCATAGAATTTGTTTCTTTAATTCTCTACTTTCAAATATAATTTTCTATTTTCAATGTTCAACATATTTGGGACAAGTCTCTTGGAGTGTAGTTTAGTCTCTCTTTCGAATATTTAACATATTTGGGACAAGTCCATTAAGTTGTAGTTTCCTAACAAATTATTTAGGACAAATATGTTAAATTATAATTTATAAAAGTTTTTTTTTCAGTAATTAATATATTTAGATAAGTATGTTGAGTTGTTATTTAGTGGTAAATATATCAGAATTTTTATTCTTAAAACCTAAGTTTCGTTTAAAAAAAGAAATGTTATGATAAAAAATAAAAAATAAAATCTATTTATAGATTTAGATTCAATTATAAGTTGGGATTTCAATAATAAAATGTTGGAGGGAAATAAATATCCAATTTTCATTACATTATGATAAAAAAATAAATAATAAAAAAATAAAGAATATTATGATTAAAAAACATTACAAACTTTTATTATTAAATAAATAAAAATTGTTATAAAAAAACAAGTTAAGAAAGAATTTTAAAATATATAATAAGTAGTAAAAAGATAATTAATAATAAAAATAAGGAAAATAACAAAATAGACGTATTATTTCATAAAAATCATCAAGATGCCTTTTGAAGATTATTTATGGGGGATTTTTTTATTGGAACAATCATCTTATCTTTTATTAATTAATTTTTTATATATTTTTTATTTATTCACAATTTATTGAGGAAATCAAATGTGAGTTTTGTTGGTTTCATTTGCATTAGAGTTTTCCTATAATCATTGTTGTACAATTTAGTGTAGTCTTCGCTACCATACATTGGTGTATCTTCCACTGCTACTTTACACCCCTGTGCAGCAGCCACCATAGACTATACAAACTTGCGGTGGTCATTTTACTTATGTACTCATTGTTAGTATAGGCATCGTACTCTATACCAGTGATCGTACAACTACCAAAACATGAATCTCGTCATACCACAATCACAATCTCTAAACCCACAACTAGAAGTTATACATCCACAGTGTTATGTTTGCAATTAAATTGTTAAAAAGAACTGCAGGAATTGTTAATAATCTGTTTTTTTCAGGTCACAAAAATCGGGGAAAACCCCCGAGTACTTCCCCTCATTTCAAGGATGGTACCTAAGGTAAACCTTAGAATCTTCAAGGCATAAGGCCAGTCAACAAAAAGGCTCGAATCCATTAAAATGATATACTCATTAAGAGTTCAACAAGTCGCTTACGAGAATCAAACTTGGGGGGGGGGGATTAACAACATTCCTTCCAACCACTAGAGCTAAACCCTATCGACAATTGTTGAGTAATCTATATAGCTACAATAGCCATCATAATTATCTGTACAAATTTGAAAATATAGGGAAATTCTGAGATTGTATAACAACAATTAAACTTAGTGAAAATTGAGTGTAAAAATACCCTCCTAGTGACTAGAAAAATGGTTGATATAAATTGAAGATTGGAGAGATTAGAAGAGAAACAAAAGTTGAATGTTACAAAGAATGTTGCACTTAGTAATGATCATTGTGTGCAACAACAAGAACGAATAGAAAGAAAAAAAAAAATCTAGTTAATAAAATTCATGATGAACTTATGGATTTCATAACAAATATTTCAGCTAAAATTAGTTCTCTAGGTACTACTATCCCACAACCAAGTTTTTCAAGAACATATATTCCACCACCAAGTTCTTCGAGTGCAACAGTTTGATCCATAATCGAGGGACTCATAACCCACAAGCTTCGCCAACAAAGATACTTGTGTGGAATTATCTTTTTGATGAGAAAGGTCTTCAATATGTGGTTCATTACTCTATTCATAGTATAGCCCATCCATGTTCTATGCAAGGATGACTCTATCCCAAGAGTGCTACTTTTGTTTTTTTTTTCAATGAAAAAAAAATTCACACAAAGACTTTCAACTCTTTAATACAACCACACAAATAATAATGAATACTTAGATCCACAACCCTCCATACAATGACCTAAATAGGACCATTCACATTTCGACATATTGATGTGGTTACATTAAAGATACAACAATGATGCCAAAGTTACAGTGTAATCCAAAATATTGTTACAAGATTAGTGAATGTCCATCTACCATATACCGAAAGATTACTAGGCGTTGTGAAGTGAAATGCCCCAACAAACACATGTGTCGCATACGGCCCAAGAGAGGCTGGAAATGTTGGCCAACAACCAAATTCACCTAGCAACCAAGAAAAACTCCCAATGAGAATCCCAACATCAAAAGAGATGCCCGGGAATGAAATGGAACAACCAGTAATTGAATGATACACATAGAGAGAGAAAAAGGGGTGGGAGGTTCGTACGGCGTGTGGTGGGAAAGAGAAAATGCCCAGCTAAAGAAAAATCAATCCAGAAAAGGAAAAGTATGCCCAACAATGTCCAAATACGCCCAGGTAAGGTAAATCGCTTTAGTAGTGATCAATATGATTTACCACTCATGGGTAGATCATTCTTTCATCCAATATCGGGGTTGGCCCCGACCTAGGCTCAGTCTAGCTGGAAAAAAAATGGACTAGGAAAGAAGGAAAACACCCACATAATCCCCATGGCTTAGAGAGAGAAATTGCATTTGTTGAATACAAGGGTAAAATACGGAAACTAGAGAAACGGATCGTTAATTATGGCCTTTGATCTAGAGATCACAAGCGAATGAACAATATGGGCAATGGATAATTCAAGTACAATTTCCATGATCAATGATTGAAATTATGCATGTTTGAATACTCTCCTTTATATTGGAGCAATCTAAGCATTGGAGGTTAGAATGGATTCTCCTTTATTTGTAGTGGTATCAAGAGCAGGGGTACATTATCTCTTAATACTATCGGCATTGAAGATATCAAAATTCATGTTCCCCTGTTTACAATGCCAATCCTAGCATGGCATGTCTAAAATATTTCTTCGGTTTTTGTAAGCAATGAAGTTCAATGGAGTGGATACTTTGCTACTTGGAAAATGGGTGGTGTGGCATTCACTTGCATCTCAATATTTATTTTATCTTATTTTTGTTGATTCCACCAACTATTTTTATTATCCCAAACCTAGATCACATGTTTTATACATCTAATTGGCATCTTGAGAAAAAGTTGGGAAAAGCTAATGCACGATTTCCTTATGTGCATCATAACAAAAGATTATCACATGAATTAACCAGTGACAAAGGCGATTGAGTAATAAGAGACTCTTATGCAATTATTTATAAATTCTAGAATAGCTCAACCTTGAATTCGATGCAACTAACCCACAAACCACATCATAAACACACAGTAATTGCAAGATAATTTATGACATAATTCCCTGGAAACCCAAATGGAAAAACTAGTTTTGAATGGTGCTTGGTATTCTCCTTTCAACAATTTCTGATACAATGTTGTTCCTCTCCTCCTTGGCCAAAAGACTATTTTAGTATGAGAGTGAGTGAAGAAATAGGAAGAGCTAGGGGGTAAGGGAAAGCCAACATCCATGGCCCTTCACTTCACATTCCTTATCCTTCTCTCCTATCTGTTTCCTTGGCATTTTAATTATTTTTCTTTAACTTTTCTCTTACATCATTATTTGTCTTATTGCACGTAAACTTGCATTGTTTTATGTGGATTTTATAATGGGGTAAAATCATGAAGATGGGTTACACTTTTGCTTGTTTTATGAGAAAAAAAATTGTATTTTCACAAGTTCTTCAACTTCCGGCATACAAAAGTATTTTTTTTATTTAGAATTTCACTTTACAGTAAAAAAAAAAAACTTGTGAAGAATTTTGTTATCTTTCCAATGTCTATTTTTCAAATTTTTTTTGTCATGATTTGATATGTCAATTTGACATTTGTTTACCAGCATGTTCCTTAAACATGAAAGGAATGATAATGAGTAACTTTTTTCTACAACAATGTATTTATTACTAAACTTATGTTTTTAAGAAACGAAATATATTGCAACAATCTACAGAGACTCTATTTTATTATGACTATAATTTTGAATCTAACGGATGAATATTATAATTTCTAGAATTTTTTGAAGTTGACCAAGCTGAAAACGTTGCAGATTTTACCACATGTTTTTCTACACCTTGTATCTATCTTAATTTTTACTTAAAACTAAAATCTAAATATACCCTTTTGAAAAGAACAGTTTAAGGATTATGAACATATTTTTTTCTAAATTTTTCACTATATATTTTTATTTATACCTATATTTCATTTCACCGAATCATAATGTCTGTTGAAAATATCATGCAGTGATCTTTTTAAAAAATTATATAAAATTAGATAAAAATAAAGAAAATGAAAACAAATTATAGGAATTGAAAGTATATTCAATTTTGGAAATGATGGTGCCATTTTCGAAACCAAATTATCAGTATTTGCAGGAGTCTGCAACCTCTGAAGTTCAGGTAAACTTGGGGAAATTATTTGGTTTTTGTTTTCAGTCCCAATTTCATGTTTTTGCCCGAAATGATCTTTCGGTCGAAACCTAGATTTTAATGAAATACGTTAAAAATAAACGTTTCGACCGAAATATTCTTACCACAGGAAAATAATTCATCTGAAAAAACATTATACACGAATTCTGAGGGCGTCATTAGGGTGTCTTTCAATTTGACGTGCAAATTTTTGGCCGAAAAAATTCCTAGCAACATTTTTTCGGCCGAAAAATTACTGCTAGGAATTTTTGAGACTCGATTGTCATGAAAGTGTTACCCATCTTCATGATTTTACCCAATGTTGATTGATTTTCAATTTATTTTGCAGGACTGAGTCTTATCCACTCTTCAGTATGGATCCATTTTGGATCACACCTCCCCATTGAGAGGATTTTTTGTCTCCCAAATCTCTAGGAAACCAATTTGGGTCGGTGTTGATTGCTTCTATGGAACATGGCTCTAACATTGGCTCTTGGATACAACTCTAACTCTAGATCTGGCTCCTGGCTTTGGCTATTGGCTCTAGTCCTCGGCTATGGCTATGGCTCTGGTACTAGCACACTTGTTCCCATAGTGCAACAATATTTTCACTGACTCTCAACTTTGATTAATCTATGAATCCGAACTCTAGACCCAAAACTCATTCCCATCTTCACCTCTACCTTGGAGACAGACTACATTGGCAGTGATGAATCCAAGTCATATGTTGGTCTTATTGTTTAGTGTAATCCCAGTTTACTTCCATCACATATCATTCATATGAAAAGAAGTGTGGCCACCTTCCTCTGCTAGGATCATTTTCTTCCTGTCATAGAAACAACTCTCTAGTTCCTACACATGTTTGCAAGGCACATCATGGAGTCCTCAAGAATTTCTCTATAGTCATTGACCTCCATGCACCAATATTCGACACAAATCGACTATGGGGTTCTTCATATGTAATAACGAAAATAAGAATTAGATTGTGGTTTCTCTTGGCATCAACCTATTATCCTTCTTATCTGTTTTGTTGCTCTCCTTTGCTACTATCTCTCCTTGGACAACTTCATCTTCCTCAATATTCATTCTCCATGCCCTTCTCTTGGTTGTGTTGTGTCTGGGGTGAAGCTCTAGATGAATTCATTAACACTTTTCTTCCCAATCTCCACTCAACTGGTAGTGGTGGAAAAAGTGCATGTGGCTAGTACAAGGATTTCTTGTCATACTCCTCCTCTCCACTTGCCTATGTTCGGGAATGAGGTGGAACACAGTAAGAAAGAGAGGACACGATACTTCAGATAATAAAAGAGGAGAATTATTTTTTGAAGATAAAGGTGATGTCTAAAGACATCTTTACATCACTTAAGAAGAGCGCATTGCAATCAGAACATCACAGTGCATGTTGCACATATTGATCTGCATGATCTGTTGCACAATTTCAATTGATCACTTGATGATAATGACCTAAGGGGTCTAATTTTTATAGTCTCAAGATCTAACCAACTTCCATAGAATATGAAATATCTTGTCCACATAAAACTGTCAGTTGTTAGAGTTGACTCCACCAAATATTCTCTGTTCATTTGGCTCGACAAGGATTCTCTACCCGACCACTTATGCATCTAAATCATAGTTGATTGTTGGATTGGTCAATCCACCGCCCGACTATCGTTGACTATTGGTCAACTATCCTACCAACAAGAATGTCTACTAATAGACAAAATGGTGTGGTGTGTTGGTCGATCACCTGACCGACTGTGTCCAGATGTAGGTTGACCTCTTGATCAACTAAACCCAAGAGATGTGTGAAGAACAATCAATGCTTGATGTTCCAACACTTCCCCATCAGTGCACAACTCTGGATTTTCAGAAGGTGAAATTACATCACTAGAACACCCCCCCATAATTGCATCTTTTTGAAGCCCAAGCATTGTGCAAATCTTGATAAATCTAGCTTCAACTAAAGGTTTGATGAAGATATCAACAACTTGATCTTCTATTCTGCAATATTCAAGAGAGAACGTTCTCATGAACCAATTGTCTCAAGTAGTGAGCATGAAGCTCAACATGCTTTATCTTATTGTGGGAAACATGATTTTCAACAACCTGTATAGAACTCTAGTTATCACAATAGATTGTAGTCAAGGTATGAACAGGAAGGCCAAGCCCTCCCAAAAGTTGGTGAGTCCAAATTGCTTCAGTACTTACCTGAACAACGCCATGATATTTTTCCTCTACAGTCGAAAAAGAGACTACCTTTTGTTTATGAAATGACCACACCAAAGGTCCAGTGTTGTAGAAAAACACATAGCCATAAGTGGACTTTCGATCATCACCATCGCCAACTCAGTTGGAGTTGGTGTAGCTGACTAGCGAATCTGAACTTCGACAATACTTGATACCAAATTGAGTGGTAAACTTCAGATAGAAAACAATTCATTTGATTTCTTCCCGGTGGATTTATTTGGGGTCCTACATGAACCAAGAAGCTATACTAATAGTGAAGGAAATGTTAGGTCGATTATGAGTAAGATAAATAATATTGTCGATAAAGTGTAGCATCAACTGTGTTTGTCTGATAGGTTTTGATAATATTTACTCGAGACTGAAAAGGTGGTCCGGATTATTTTTGGCACGAAATGAGAGCGGAGATATAACACAGAAATATTTAGAGATATTGCAAGAGAGACAAAAATATAACAGAGATGTAGCGGAAATAAACAAGAGTCACAGATATACAGTAATACAGGATTTCTATTAATGAAATAAATGTACAAAGACTGTAAAAGTACAGAGTGAAAGACTCGCTATAATGATGGCAACTTATCTCTGAGAAGAGATGTGACGGCTACTCGCATTCGCAAGAAGATGATTATTACAATGAGGCTCTAAGGGCCTTTTTAACATAAGGAAAATCCAAAACCCTAACCCCGGAAGATGAAAATCCAAAAGGTTTGTGGGCCCCAATGGCGGTAGTTGATACATCAACTTCCCAGGGGCGTAATTTTTGCATACGATCTTCGTTTGGGGCGCTCGATACACCGTTAGAAATATCTATCCGAGGAATACAACTTTTTTGTGAGAAACATCAAACTTCGTTTCACATTGCTCTTCGTTTTCCCAAAAAACGTCGTTTAGGGCCTCAAAACAGCTCCGGAAGTTCAAGACCCGAAAAACTGCTAAAAATAGTAAATTACCAAAATTGCCAGAAAACTGTTTTGAGCCAGTTGGAAAAGGTGGGTGGCCACCGATATCCATTTGGATCAAGACTCCCTCCTTAGGAAGCAATGGTCTCCATTGTGTTGA
>JASDQU010754013.1:10805-22968 GCA_032191745.1 Picea mariana
TTTCAAATATTGATTTGAAAAGAAGGTATCATCAAATTCGAATGAGAGAAGGTGATGAATGGAAGACAACATTCAAGATGAATGAGGGGCTGTATGAATGGCTTGTCATGCCATTTAGCTTAACGAATGTGCCTAKTACTTTCATGAGGTTGATGAATGAAGTCCTGAAGGATTTCATAGGGAAATTCGTCATTGTATATCTTGACGATATATTAATTTTCAGMAAGATAGAAGCAGAACACTTAAAGCATTTAGTTGCAGTAATGAGGAGATTACAGCAGGAGAAATTGTTGATTAATATGAAGAAATCGTCATTTATGAGGACAAAACTCATTTATTTGGGTTTTGTTATCTCTACAAATGAATTAAAAATGGATCCGAAAAAGATAAAGGTGATTAAGAATTGGCCATCGCCAAAGAGCGTGTTTGAAGTTCAAAGCTTCCATGGTTTGGCTAGCTTCTACAGGAAATTCATCCGAAACTTCAGTGGAATTAGCTCACCGATGATTGTTACGGTGAAGAAGAGACATAAATCTTTTCACTGGACGAAGGAAGCAGAGAAGAGTTTCAACCTGCTGAAGAAGAAGATCACTGAGCAACCAATTCTGGTTTTGCCAGATTTTAGCAAGACATTCCAGGTCAAGTGTGACATGAGTGGATTTGCAATTGGAGCGATCTTGAGCCAAGACGATAGGTCGTTCACATATTTCAGTGAAAAATTGAATGAAGCAAAGATTAAGTACTCCACGTATGCTAAGGAAATTCTATGCAGTCGTAGAAGCACTGAAGAAATGGAGACACTATTTGGTTCCCAAGGAGTTTGTTTTATACAACGATAATCACGCTTTGCAATTTGTGACTCGACAGGAGAAGTTGAATGAAAAGCATGCTAAATGGGTTGAATTCATGCAGAATTTTACTTTTGTGACTAAGCATATTTTTGGAACTATTAACAAAGTTGTTGATGCTTTGAGCAGGAAATGTTTGCTTATGCAGGAATTCAGAGTCGTGACTTTGGGTTTTGATAACCTTAAAGAAATGTATAGGGATGATCCAGACTTCAAGGAGGCATATGGGGCATCTGAGAATCCAGTTCTCAGGGATAGAAGCCAATGGACTGAATACATGATCTAGGATGGATTATTGTTCAGGGGAAATCAACTATGTATTCCAAAATGCTCCATGAGGGAGAATTTGCTGAAGGAAAAACATAGTGGAGGATTGGTCCAACATTTCAGTCATGACAAGACGTTCTCAAAGTTGAATGGCTCATATTTTTGGCCAGAGATGAGGTCAGAGGTCAAGAAATTTGTGGACAGGTGTTGAATTTGTCAACACACGAAAGCAAAAAGGCAGAACACATGGTTATACCAACCATTACCCATACCTGAAAGGTCATGGGACACAGTGAGCATGGATTTTGTATTGGGACTTCCAAGGACACAGAGAGGTTATGATTCAATCTTTGTGGTAGTCGACATATTTTCAAAGATGACACATTTCATACCATGACAGAAAACTAATGACGCAACTCATATTGAGAACCTGTTTTTCAAGGAAGTCATCAAACTTCACGGCTTGCCAAAGAGTATCGTGTCTGATCGAGATACTAAGTTCATAGGGAATTTCTAGGGGACCTTATGGAAGAAGTTGGGGACAAATTTGTCTTTTAGCTCAGCATATCATCCTCAGACAAATGGACAGATAGAAGTCATGAACAGGAGCTTGGGATATTTGTTAAGAAGCTTAGTGATTGAACATCACAGTCAATGGGATCACATTCTGCCATAGGCGAAATTTGCTTACAATGATTCACTCAATAGAAGCACAGGGCAGAGTCCATTCTAGATTGTATATGGAATGTAGCCAAGGGGAGTTTCTGAATTGAAAGATTCGGAACAAAATGAATTCAGGAGTGCTAGTGCAAAGGACTTTGCAGAAGGAATGAAGGAGCTTCATAGCCGAGTTAAGAAGCGATTGCAGAGCTCAAGTCAAGAATACAAGCGGAGAGTAGATCAACACAGGCAAGAACTTCAATTTGAAGTTGGTGATCTGATTCTTGCGCATCTGAGGAAGGAAAGGTTCCCAAGGGGAACGTATAATAAGCTAAAGATGAAAAAGATTGGACCGTGCAAGGTCATAAGAAAATTTGGGGCAAACACATATGAGATTGAATTACCCGATGGGGTCAGAATCTCACCGATATTCAATGTTGCGGATATGTACCCTTACAGAGCTGAAGAAGTAGGAGCAGAGGAGGAATAGAAAGAAATTCAAGGGGAAAAACAAATCCCAGTAGCTGTAGATCCATAGATGGAAAGCATAATTGAAAAAAGGGTTAGCAAAAAGAGTAGGAGAAAAGAGTATTTTGAATACTTGGTCACATCGAAGGGACATCCAGTTGAAGATACTAGTTGGGAGGATGAAGCAGAAATTCATAGGCATGGACAGATCGTGCAAGAGCTCATGAATAGGAGTTCATGAAAATTTTCAAGCGAGGGAGTATGATGCAGGAGCATCGTAAGCAGCCAGCCAAGCAAGCAACGTAAAAGCAGGAGACAGCTAGAAAAGCACCAGCGCACATTTTGAAGTGTTTGAGATTAATGAATGGACATTAATGTAATAGCTAAGGGAAGCGTACTTACATTTATATCTAGATATTGTAAATAGATCTTGAGTGTTGCTCTCATCTGTAGAATGTAGAGGCATTTATGCATAATGAACACAAGTAGGTAGATTTAATTTAATAGATTAGACAGTTTAGAAATATAGGAGGGAAAAAAGATATAGACACCCTCACCCGTGTATCATTGTAACAGGAATTTTGGGATGATCATTCAGAATTCATAAGCTATAAAGTTGTAGCAGAGAGTTGTAGAGAAGAACCCATGTATAGGAGAACTTGAGTTAATGTATGAAGCTTTGACTCAACTTTCATGGTGTTATGATGCTTACTGTTTACATTTGTTGAATGGTATATTTATAGTTGATTTGTTTCTCTGTTATGCATTTGTTTCAATGCTGCATTGTGTGTATGATTTAATGGTGAATGCATGAAGTCTGAGAGAGGAGAAGAATGAGTTTCAATTGTTTCTCTCCCTGAGAATTCCTGCAAGGAGTGTAATGAACGTCTGCAAGGTGTGCATTGACGAGGGTTTGAGTTTTATCTCAGAAAGCTCAGGAGAGATACCATTGTTCTCATATCAGCTGAAGTGCAGGTGAAGCATAGGGCCATGCAAGGTGTGTGAAGGCCAAATTGAAGCCTTGGATTTTATAAATCCAAAAAGAAGATAGATAGGACCACTGTTGCAAAGAGTGCACAGGGTTGGAGACTCAAATAACCAGAGGTTATTTGAAAATTTGTTGCAAGGAGTACGAGCAGGGATCCTTTTAGAAAGCTTGAGTTTACAAGTGAAAGCTTAGGAAGGATAACACCTTTGAAGTGCTCAAAGGGGAGACGAAGATCGAAATCGTCTCATAGAAGTCAAGTTCAGGAGGGAAAACACCAAGTCATTTGGGCAGAAGTCATTGAGGAGTGCATCTGGTGGTCAAAATTCTCTATGGAGAACTCGTGAAACCACGAGGACTGTAGGATCTAGAGGAGCTGTAAGGTGCTTAGGAGTTGGATGAATCCTCCACTCTAACATCAAGAGTCAACGTGAACTGTTGATTGTGGTCAGTTTGAGCCGACATATCATTTCGGGGATTCGGGATTCATAAGTTTGGAGTGCAGGCCAAAATCCTTGGTCACTCTAATTCTCGAATCGCGAAAGGTATTTTCAGGTGTGAAATTTTGGCATTTTGGCAATTTCGATGACAAGGAGTCGAGGCACTTAGCATTGAAAACCCTGAAGTTGTGAAACGTAGTGTGTCATTGAAGTGGAATTTCGGCATTTCGGCTTTCCGGGGTTCGGGAAGTAGAGGAGGCAGTGACTTTGGAATCGAGAGTTTCAAACTCCATGTTCGTGAAATCCTAAAGAGGGAAATGAAAAATTCCCGAAAAGGTTGAGGAACAATAGCCGTTGGGTACCAATCGGATTTCAGGGTTTCGGGACTCAAGAAGTGGAGTGCATGGTCAACACAACTCCCGAAATCGTGAAGAGAGAAACACCAAAAGGTGGGTCTCAAGTATCAGTCATAGGATACGGTGGAAAAAGTCAAAAGAGGGGTCAAGCTTCGGCAAAAATCCCTAAAGGCTATCGTTATCGCATTCCATGGGACATTGAGCCCATTTTGGCATTCCAACATTTCAGACTTCGGGGAATCATAAGGGAAGAGGAACGACTATTGGTTGTTCGCTCAAAGTCTTGAAAGCCGAAACTAGTGGGTAACATGTGGCATGTGCTCTTCGCGTTGGAGGAGTCAACCTTCGTTGACGTTTCAGATTTTGGCGATTGTAAAAGTTGTGACATTGCATCAGGAACCTCCAACTCGCGAAGCCCGAAATCTTTTGTGGCTTAAACAAAGGGTTTGATTAACCCTTGGCATGGTTTTAGTAAAGATCTTGTGTGGATCCTGGCCCGAGGGCAAGTGGGTCTGCGTCAAATAATTTCCTCATCTTAAGCCTTGAGGACAAGGTTGTTCTTCAATGGGGAGGGCATGTTAGGGACCTAACCTCCCTAGCCCCTCACTTAGTTAGAATAATATAATTCCATGTAATAAAGGCCAATATTAATAAGGCTTAGCAATAAGGAGGAATAATTCAAATGTAAGAAGACCTAATAGAAGCTTCCTCTTCTAGAAGGATCTTCTCTATATTGTTCTTTTGGATAGATAGATTTAGTATAAATAGGAATAGAAGGTATGCGAAATATTGTCTTGGAGAGTATTTTAATAGAGCTCTGCTATGTTGCAGGTTTCCCCTTCGAATAGGTGAGTGAACATTTCTATCATTAATCAAGGTGCTCTTTCTAATGTTATTATGGTATTATTCTAGTATTGTTATGGTTATATTATTGTTTCTCTACCATTTATATGCTAAATTCTTTCTGTTCTTCATACTATTTTATATCTAGAATACTAAAAAAATATGGGGTGTCGGGTACAACCGATCATGCACCCCCATCATCACATATGCATCATTAATCCAGGTACAACAAGCATCTAAATATGCTTTACATCAACAAAAAAATTATCCTTATCATGTGCCCAGAAATATAAGCCCATGACTTGATCATTCTCATTTCATCACCATTGCATCTGCTTTTCCTCTTCTCTGGATTTTCCACATCTTTTCTCAATATTCATCTTGGATACCTATAGTTCACCTATCATTTGTTAGAGTATCTAATTCTAACAAAATAACTATACACGTATTGAGTTAGCTAAGTTCAATAAGTTTCAGTACATTCGTCCAAGAAACCAACACAAAAAATAAATTCTCACATTACCAAAGTATTGAAGATATTTTTACCATCATTTCCCACATATAGTCGTAGTTACAAATAGGCTGGACATAACCTATAAAACCCTAAAATATACTATAGGGCCAATAAAAACTCAATCAAATTCATTATTTAAATTGTTATAATCCAAGATTCTATATGATCCCATGACCAACACATCCATTGAAGTTGGGAATTACCAAAGGGGTGCAACAAACATTTCATAAATTCTCTCTAATACTCTCCAACAAAACAAAAGATGAGTTTTATGATCCACGTGGGCATCATCATCATCTTGATATGGGTTGCTTCCAAATTCAAATTTAATTCACTTGACAAGTAATCACAGTTACCAGGCGGTCAAGTTGTGGCCTTTGTCAGGTAGATCCCAAGTCAAATGCTCCCTTCTCTTTGGTGAAAATGACAAGAGGTTCTTGAGCCACGGGTCCAAGTGACTCTATTATATGTCAGAGGTGGTGACTTTGTTGTTGGCCAAACAACAACTCACTTATGACTCTTATTGCAACACACAATGTGCATTATGTGAATCACATTCTCCAATACATGACCAAAAATTGCAAACATATATGGGTCATCCTGTCTTGAATATGCAGGTCGAAAAACATATATGCAATGGAAGCAAAACCTTGTCATCTCTTCTTCTCACTATGATAGTCTGGTGAGGTCTCCTTCTCTTCACACTACATGCACACAAATGATTCCCTTAACTAAACAAAGGACACATAAATTCATGCCACAAAAAAATTGTAGCAACACACACAACAAACTACTCTACTCTCTAGTTCTCTATATTTTTGGTCCCTCCCGTGAGGGAGTTAGTGTGATGCCTCTCACCACTAATTTTTTATTTATTTTTTAAACATAATGTACGTCCATGCTTACACACTTAACACTTTATTATACAACTTATCTTGAATGTAATAACATTTAATTTTTCTAACTCCAATCATGGGCTATCATGATAATTTTTATTATTATTTTAGGCATCGTTGTAAGTCTTTTCTTCTACAATACCTCTTTCCAACATAAAATTGGCTCTTCTCCTAATTACAAGTATTATATACTAACTTATTACCTTTTTTTTTTTTTTTTTTGGTTATAATAATGTTCTTATCATATTACTAACTTATTCCTCTATGTTCACCTAACAATGTAGTCTTCACCTAACAATGTAGTCTTGTAGAAGTGTAATAAAATTTTACATGTTGGGGAAACCCATCCATTATATAGGTAAATACTATCTTTGTATTACTATAAACCTATTAAGTTTTGGTCATTAATTAATTAAACCTCTATGTTCACCTAACAATGTAGTCTTGTAGGAGTGTAATACAATTTTACATGTTGGGGAAACTCATCCATTATATACGTAAATACTCTTTGTATTACTATAAACCTATTAAGTTTTGGTCATTAATTAATTAAACCTTATATATATATATATGTATATATGGGTTCTAATCCACATTCCTAAGTTAATGTAAAACTCATAATCAAAATATTATTTTAACCATGTAATGTTTGTGGTGGTGGATTGGGTCCATGAATTCCCTTTTATTATCGAATGTTTTCACCATGTTGTCTACAGTACTCATCATATTAATGTCTACAACTCATGACTGTCACTATGTACAAGCCAGTCATATCACAACATAAATGTATATAATGAATCACCTACTTAACTTTTTGTTAATATCGATTATAAATGATATTAGGTTAGTGATTATCCAAGTTGGAAAATCCTAAAAAGGCCACGAATTTGTGCCATTACTCCCTTTTGTCTGTCACACTCAAATAGTAGAGGGTATTTAGTATGGCGTTGAGGTCAAGACTCCTACCAACTCAAGTAATCTCTCATTTGGATAGTAAACACACGATTTGTTTGCTCTGCTCGTTCTAACCTTGGGGTTTCATCGTTCTTCCATTCTTATTTTGGAGAGGAACTCCACTTCAACTGTCAAGACAATGCAGACGTATTGAACTTAGAAGTTCAAGGTAACATATGCTCTAGTTCTCAGTTAATAGAGATGTTGTGTCGTATTCCACTGATGTTCTTTTATTCTGGTATTGATTTAATTCCAACCATTTTTTTTTATAAAAATTTACCTTTATGTTACAGGCTCATGCCGAGTTATATTTACGGCTTGAGAAAAAAACATGTTTTCTTAACCTCAGAGCATTTAGGTAAAAAGAGAGTTTGGTTGCTAATATGCAATATTGGGAATTATTTGTACGTATTTCATATCATTCTAACATTGTTCTATAATGGATTTTTTTGTATCATAACCTTATAATTTTTTATTTTTTAGATATTGAGTTGGGGAAAGAAAATACTAAAAATGTAAAGTTTCATATGCAATGCTATGTCACTAATTTCAGATCTGAAATTTTTTCCCTAGTGATGTAACTATCACTCAACAAATTTACATTGAAATCATTGATTAAAAAAATATGTAGTGGAAACAACAAGATCAAATATGAATCATCAATACACAAGAGATACAATAATTATGTTTTGAAACTTTATCTAATCCTTCAAATCTAAAGACAAAACTAGTCCTCTCAATGTCACCAAGACTGAGGACAAAACTAGTCCTCTCATATAATACAATGTCACAAAATATGAGGAAAACATTGTCCTCCAATCACAATACAAATCAAAATACCAAACCGCAACAATATTCTAGAAATCTCCTCTGTCCATGAATCCACTGTAGATCACATGTTGACATCACCTGTCAGCCTGTACAGATTTGTACCTTCCCAGAAAAAAATAAGATATGTGATTCAACTTACTGGAAACCCGTGGAAATACATTGTTTTCTCTACTACAAATCATATATACCCTATACATCATTTTTCCTTTTGCAACCCATGTATATATGCACTTCATCCTCCTACAAACCGTTTATTGTATGAAAAATCCACTCCACATGTGAGACCTTCTTCACCTCTATAACATCATGTTTCCCCCAGTTTGTAAATATAATTATATTAGCCAAGAGACTATGGAAAACTCAATATGTGTGAATATTTGATTGGATGGAACTTTGTATAAAATGTCAATGAATGTAAATTATGTTATTTACTAAGAAATGTGTAGTGTCTCCAAGCCCGAGCCCCATTGTAAACCAAGTTCTGAAAGGAATTGTAATTAAGATTCGTAGGCTGGTGAGCCAAGTTTTTATAAGCTGGAGGCTTATGTGTTTGATTAGGCCAGAGAGCCTGAGTGTTGAAGGCCAGGAGCCTGCTGTTGTAAATGTAATCAAGCAAAACAATTAATAAAATATAAACACCACCATGTGTAGACCGACCATGATGAATGAGTGAAGGGGGACTAAGCATCCACAGAGTGGGCAAGGAATTAGGGGCTGAAGGTGGGAAAAGGGGCTAAGTGTTGAGCCTAGGGGGCTTAAGCCTGAGAATAATATTTTAATATTATTCCAAAAAGACATGTGCATTTGTGTTTTATCCTCAGTGTTGGCAAGGGAGGACGTACAAGGGTGATGCGTGCTGGTGGAACACATGCAGTGCCATGGGTGACAAGTGTCAACCCTGACGCATGCGAATAAACGGCCAGGGTGAGCCGTGAGAAAGGTTCCTCTTCCTCCATTCGAACGGGAACTGTCCTGAGCATGAACCGTGTGACCTCTGCAAGAGACCCTCGTGCAATTCTACAACGGGAAAAAAAATCTTGTGTTTGTTTTCTGAAAAGCCCGGTTCATCCTCCCCGTTCTGCAGCAGAGAGTCTATGTAATTCCCTGTGGAAATTGCTTCTCATGCAATTCCGAAAATCAACACCGTGAGACCTTGCCGCCATTGCTGAGCTTGTTTGAGAAGTCTGAGTCTGTATTCCTGATTGACTGTAGTGGTCATACAGAGATGGATTGCGTGTGAATTGTTATCCAGTGCAGGTGGTAATTGATCTTGTGTGTGATCTCTCTCTAGGTGAGGGAGGTGGATGTTGTTGGAAGAGGTTTCTTCCAGAGAGTGTCCAACACCAGCTTCAGGCTCTGAGACTTCCTGATCCGGCCTATTGCTGAGACCCAGAGAGGGAGGTCAACAATGATGGACTGTGCTTGTGAAGGTGTATACTCCCGGGCGGAACAGGCATGTGGGGAATGAGAGTCTGGTAGTAGTGGGCGTAAGATGGCATCCTGGGAAGAATCCTTCCAGATTCTAAGTGTTGTTTTCCCTGTAACCTCAGCCTAGCTAGGATTCCTTGCCTTGGGGTGGATCTTAGTCCCATCTCGGGGGTGATCCACTGCTGAGCTGATGAGCAGTGTGGTCTAAGGTTGGGAGGTTCGTGGAAGGCCTACACTTGGTTGGTGGAATCTACCATTGATAATGATAAGTATCTGTTTATGTTTTACTCATAGATTGCATGACTCTATTGCTTATGTTATCATGATTTCCGTTGTGTATAGGAATTAGTATGAAATTCTATGGTTTGTAAATTATAGCAGTGAATAATATGTGTACTCTAAGCTTGAATGTGTTTATTTGCTTAAATGCATGTGGATTGAATAACACCTGTATAGAGTGGCGTTATAGTCTTTTTTTCAGAGCGATTAAACAAGGTAGCAGAAAAGGTGTGCTACAGTTTGGTATCAGAGCCAAGGTTTCGACACTGAGCCTAGATGGGTCAGTGGAGCGGTCTTTGGATTGAGAATGCGAGGGGAAATTGGGTCTGGAAGGCCAATTTCATACCCTGGTTTGCTCCAAAGTGTCAAGTAGTTACTTTACGAGTTTTTAAAGCTCAGGAGGTATAGCGGTGTTATGAAAACGCAACCATTGTGGTATGAGTCCACAGGGAGAGAGGACTCCACACCGGTGGTGTGGAAGCTCTAGGATCTATTCGGGAGGGAAGGCGAACCCTTGTGAGCCGTCAGATCTTGAGAAAATTACCCGATAGCCGTCGGATCGGTAGAGAGTTGCACGGAGTTTTAAAGCTTCATGAACAGGAGGGTGAAAGTCTCGAAAGGAGTTGGACTATTGGGATATCGGCGTTAGGGATATCGGAGTTCTCGAGGTCGTGAAGGTCGGGACATTTCAAGTTTCGAAATAGCGAGAGGGACTCTGAGTCGTCCGTCTAAGGAAGGACATGTGTCGCCCGATCGTCCAATTCGGAGATCTGGACCACCCGGACTCACATAGGTGAGCGTTTTTTACCTTGCACCGAGCGTAGTCCCGAGATTTGATCCTAGCCGTCCAACAGTTGAGACACGTGGCGAAGATCGAGAGACCCATCGGTATATCGGCTACCGGGGTTTTGAGTTGACATAGAACTTTGTCATCGGGGAATTGCAAGTTGCGAAATTTCGAGATTGAATATGAGCCGTCCATCAGTTGGGACACGTGGGCAAGATTGGGATCCCATCGACATATCGGGGTTTGACGTTTCGCAAATCCTGAAGACAAGGCACCCGGAGAATTTGAAATCACGAAATCGCGAAATAGCGAGAAGCGGTGAGGACCATCCATTCTTGGGGACACGTGGCCAAGATCGAGGTAGTCAGGAAAGTTTCGGAAGGAGAGTCATCCATCGGGAAATCGGGGTTCAGGGAATCGCGAATCCTGAGGACATATGTGTTTCGGCATTGGAAAGTTCGAAACCCCGATAGGAGGTATAACTGTGGTCATATAAGGGGAGGCCGTGTGAACCACAAGTCTAGCCCGAAGGGATAACGGGAGTTAGAGCGCATCGGCATTTGGAAGCCCGAAACACCGAAAGGATCTACGCCGTAGATCTAAGAAAGATCTGACAATTGGATGTTACTAGAAATGGACGTGGACACCTGGAGATGTACCACGTGCCAGTAGGCCGAGAATATAAGCGAGAGAGGTGGGACCCATTGTTGTCATTAAAAGCGACGTGGACCCTCGTGAACGTGCTACGTGCCACCCTAGTTGTGGGTGACCACTGTACTATGTGGGCATGGAGGGTAATGTAAATTAGAATTTCGGAAGTCGGGAGTTAAAAAGGAAAGCAAGTTTGAAAGCCTCGTGGACCGAAACCCTGAAACCCGAAGTTTCAAATTTTCGAACTGCCGAAAATGAAAGCTTCGAAAACCCGAAAAATGAAGTCCTAAAATTACAGAGCCGAACGAGAACTCAGAAAACTTATTTGAATCAAAATGTCTTTCTTTCTTGTTCGTATTGGCTTATAAATGTTATGAATTGTTTCGGAAGGACTAATGGCCTGACAAACTTCGAATTTAATTGCACAGTGCGTGTGCAGAGTTCAATGGAGGTCAGGACTCCAGTTAAACAACGCCGAGTATGGAGTGGGGAAAGCTGCATATTACCCCCGAAATGGAAGACGAATGGGATGGAAAGGATGTCAATATGGGAGTGGAAGGATTGAACTCCAACGGGCACAGAAAATAAAAGGATAAGGAAGGACACATAATGAAAATCATTGAAGGATTGCAAAGAGAGGCCAAGGCTCACTGAGCTGATAGCCGAAAGTTTATGAAAGTCAGGGATCGACAGGGTGCACTAAACTTAAAATTCTTGAAGAGCCTGGAAAGAATAGAGAAGAAACTCAAGAAGGGAAGAGACTCAAGTACGACGGAGAGTCGCAGAACCCATGGGAGAAGAAGTAGGTTGAGGAGTGGTAGCCGACATCTTAGCCGCTCCCAAGGACATTCTAACAGGAAGACACACAATAGTTTAAGCCCATCCCCTACCAGAAAACATCGGAAATTTGGAAATGAGGAATTGAAGGGAGAGATGAACAAGATTAAGCCTCCAAC
>JASDQU010754013.1:37089-72534 GCA_032191745.1 Picea mariana
CAGTGAGCGTGGGAGATTCCTGGGAGAGCTCCTCCCTAGTAAATGTGTATGTGCTATCTTCCCTGTAACCTCAGCCTAGCCTAGGATTCCTTGCCTTGGGGTGGAGCTCGGTCCCAGCTCGGGGGTGACCTACTGTTGAGCTGATGAATAGTGTGGTCTAAGGCTGGGAGGTTCGTGGAAGGCCTGCACTTGGTTGGTGATTTCTCCAGTCCATAAAAGATAAGTATTGAAATATGGTTTATTACATTTGAACCTGACTGTGATGTTTTGTATCATGTTTTCCGCTGTGTAAATGAATTAATGATGAATGCTATGGAACATTTAATTATAATAGTACCCAGATATGTTTCACTCTGTAATTTAAGTGTGTTTAATTGTGTTTAAATGCATTTTCTTATAATTCCATGTAAGGAATGGTAAACTGTGAGGTTGGGAAACCTGGGTAGTGAAGGGTACACTACAAATTGGTATCAGAGCAATTGGTACACTACACGCCTACCTAGAATTAAGTATAACAATGCCTCAAGTTATCCCCTCTCCTTGTGGCTCAAGGAAAAGTTCCCAACTATCTATTCTTGGGATCTGGTTAGCCTCCATATTATTCCGACCATGACTGGGGGTTTTGGCCATTATTCTTTGTTGTTTTCCTCCATGCCTCCTGTGGTTAAACCCTACTAACATTTTTTGTTAGTAGATTTTCTTTGGGTTAAGTCATTCTAGAACTCATACACGGTTTTCAGATTGTAACGACTTTACTTCCTTACAAGGAATTCTATTGAGCAAGGTAAAAAATTCTTCCATTATGTGTCTTTTAAGTTTTGTTTACTTCTTTAAATGGGTTATGGTCATCTTTATTTTATTTGAAAATTCTTTGTTATTGTATGGAGATTCTTCAAAGATGTAAGAGTTTATCTAGAATTTGTAAAACTTTGGTTCTTTGTAATTTGTGAGAGTACCTCCCCGGGTTTGGACGAGGGGTTTTAACTTATGTGATTTCATGGCTTAAAAGTAGATTTGTTATTTGGTTTTCCCTGGAATTTTAATTACTTCGATGGAATATCTATCATCGTTTTATTTGTCTATTTAGCTCTGTGTATACAGACATAATTTTATAAGAGATTTTGAGTTTTTGTTTAAGTAATAAGCCCACTAGGCTTTTCTCGTCAATACTTCTTTTTTATGAGATAGTTTGTTTTCTATATATAGTTATTATTCTAATGATGGGCCCTTTGTTTAGCTCTGGAGGGTACCATCAGGTTTCTAAGCCATCTTGGCTATCTTCATTGTGTTCGAACGTTATCTTTTTCATCTGAAAAATTATCAAGTAACTTCTTGTTATTCTTGTTTGTGCATATTGAGTAGTTCTTGGGTTTATTGTTTTTTAAAACTAGTTTTGTTATTAATAACTGTATTTTTACAGGGAACTCCAGAGGTCAGTCTACATCACATGTATCTCCATTTGTTAAAAGCAATACCTACTCGGAGGCATATGCAAATGGTAAACCCGTATTTCTTATTATTTAAGATATATTACTGACACCTATTTTCTTTAAATTGAACCCTTATAATAACAAATGTTTTTCTTTGATTACAAGTATATGCAAGAGGGCGCCTTGGGCTGTCGAAACAATTATACTTGGGAAAGGTAATTTCGGTTTTGATGCATTTTTACATGCAAAATGTTAACTGGTAAAAGCGATTTTTGTGGTTGACTACAAGGCTGGTGTACAAGAATCCTGCGAGAGTTAATTATCTTTGTTTGTTATGTATCGTTTATATAACCAATATCTCTTTTACTCTATATAGTAGTATATTTACAGTTCTGTGGAAAATGATGGTTCCCTTCCTTCATTAATGTATGTATCATTTTGACGAGACGAGGGTTCTTTGTTTACAATATATGTATATATCATTTGGTAAAAGGTTTTTATTTCTCTGTTTAAGATAATATTTATCATTTGGTAAAAGGAGATTTTTTCGTCTCTGTTTTAGAATATACATATACCATTTGTAGCAATGATGGTTATGTTCCACTGTTTAGAGTAGATGTAAATCCCTCGGCTAAATGAAGATTTTTACTTCCATTTAAAATATATAAATTAATCGTTTGATAAAGTGAGAGTTCTTCATCTATGTTTAGAATATACATATATATATCGTTTGTGAAAACGATGGCTCTCCTTCTATATTAGAGTAGGTGTGTATTATTCTGATAAGAGAGGGTTCTTACCTCTTGATAGATAGATATGTATTGATGATACGAAAAGAGAGTTTCCTTTTCTCTGGTATTTATTAATATTTAATATCCTAAATGTCTTTAGTTATTACAGAGATGTAGTAATCATATCTATTCTACAAATCAATGAATAAACATTTATGTCTTTAACACGAGAAGAAACATAACATAATTTAGATGGTTTTGATACCCAAAATAATATTGATATATCAGATTAACATTACTAATGCATGCATAACATAATTGACTTATTATAAATAATTATTCAATCAATGCATTAAAAAAGTTGAACCTGATATAGGAGATTTGGTAAACACACACGTTGGGTGAGACCGCTCCTCCCAACCATAGATGAGAGAAAAAAACATCCTTTTTCCTTGTCACCCGCGAGCTAATTTTCCTGATCCAAAAGGAGTGATCAATGTGACTGACTTGTAGAAATATTGAGATCACAAGTTCTGACTTTCCTTTTTCAAAGTTCTCGCATACACGGAATGGGTTCCCATCCTCTTTGTGCACTTCTTATTTATTTTTTCCCGTGTCTTTTGACACGTATATGAGCCTCCTTTTCTTCCACTTGTCATACTTTAATTTCACACTTGTCTTTTATGATTTCCTAGAAATATCGGATTGTGTTTCTAGCAGTTGAGTTAAACGTAATTGGCTATGCTACTTGTCTCTTTCTCTTGCACTGGTTATTTTTCTAAATGGATCAACAACTTCCTCTTCTACTAGAAGTCTTACTTAACATGCCCTCTTTTATTCAAATAGAATAAATATTGTTTTTTATTTTTAAGGATCCATCCAATCAAAATAATAAAATAAAAAATAAGTCAGAATTGTTTTAATAATTCAGCGTATTATAGGATCAATATAGACTCTGATTTTAGAAAGTATCATTCATTTTTGAACCACCTAGTTGTGTTTAATTTTAGGATTGCAATAATAGTAAAACCAATCTTTTTTGTTGTTTCATTATTTTAGAAAATATTTTGAGACAATGTCTAAAAATAATCTTTGGAATATATTATAATAGTTAAAAGTTCCATTTGAGTTTAAAATTGAGGTGATAAAGTTGCATCACAATGTTATTGTTATGTTCAAGAACATTAAGGGTTAACCAGAAGAATAATAGTCAAGCCTACCCCTCCTTGTTGCCTACCCTTTTTGTTCTAGCATGGGTACTCTGAATGTTAACCAAACAAAAATTATCATAATCAAATAAAAAAAATATCACTTACACTAAGTTTATGCATGGAAATAACAAATTAAAGGAATCTACTTCTCTTCTAGTTGACCTTCATCATAAGATTAACTTGAAGTAAAACATGAACTTGAAGTATAACATGGAAAAATGATAAATTGAGGTTGCAAAGATTATTTTGGTCTTGAAAGTAATTACAAATTAGTAAAATTGTGGTTGTGGTAAAAAAAATACTCTCTTTGGGAATCTTGTCACTCTTATCTTATATGAACATGAATATTGTGGATACAAAAATTGTATATAATTTTTATCCTTCTCATAGAGAATGGGGGATCCGGGGGATCCTAATGGAAAAGTACAATAAGACCAAATTGAAACACAATTGGAGTCTTAATATTGCTTCAAACTCCAATTACAACCATTTGGGACTTGAGAGGGTTTGGCATAAAGATACAAGTCTTGGATAAATCATTGAAAATAAAGAATGAGGTCACTTTTCAAAATATGTATACCATTAAAAATACTATCACTTTTAAATTTAAGGAGAAATTGTGTTGGGATAAAGGATTAAAAGATAAAAGGAAATAATGATACTATAAATTGGTCATTAAAATTAACATTTCTAAATAAAAAATTAATTCTGATGTGACATTGAACACTTTGGGGATCAAAGAATTTATCTCTTTGTGATAGTAAGAAGGTGGAGGGTGAATAAAATTTCTCTTAAAATTCTCATGCACTGACATTAAATATCAATTTCAAAATATTGGTAATTAAATCATCAAAAATATAAAGAATTAGAAAAAAAATTCTCCAATATTTTTTAACATAATATTTTTTTTAAATAAACTTTCTTACTTTTTATTAATTATTAAAATCAAATAAACCAAAATGTATCTTTATTAAAAAATAATATCATTATGCTGGATAATAATTTATCAATTTTATAAATATTAAAAATTAAATTTATTTTTTTTCATCAGTTGTTTTATTTAATACAACTTGAGTGGGCTTAGTAGTTAAGAACATGTGTTTCTTCTTAAGAGGTCAGAATTTCAAATAGAGGGGGGTATTTAATCATATTAATGAATATATTCCATTTTATTAATTTTCCTCATCTTACTTCGTAAAAATTAATTCAAAGTCAAACGATTATGTCAATTCAAAATGAAAGTTATGTGATTAATGAAAGCTATGGTCTTAATGTAATTTAATGTTTGATGGTTGAGGTCCCTCTCCGAAGAAATTGTCATGTTATGAGTGGCTAAATGTGACGCATATTTATCAATTTCTTTATAATTCTCCCTCCCTCCCACCCTATATTTTCGGGTGGGAGGGGGGAATTATGAGAGAAAATATATTATATTTTTTCTCATAATTTCCTCCTCCCATCTTTTATAGATTTAAGTACAATATTAAATTTACAAGTTATTAATGAATTTCATTTAATTATTAAAATAGTAATATATATATATATACAAAAAATATAATATATAATGATGATGATGATGACGATGATTAATGTCCACTAAGATGGAATTGGTCTATTGGACCTTAAGAGGGTAAGTGATTACTTGCGATTCTTTAGAATTTTGTTTCTGTGCTCGAAAAGTATTAAGAGAAGTTTTCCAAGATCACAGTGCTTTTGTTGAGTTAAGAGGTTAGAAATGTTGGTCGTGTAACAAATATTTTGAAAATGAGATCTAATATTTCTAGGCAGGACAATCTAAGAGAAAGTGTTTTCCATCTTCAATCTTCTTAGTGTCACAAGGTGACACACTCTTTTAGCTGTGGTGTTTTAGGAATTGACCAAATACCATTTTTACTAGGGACCTCGTGAGAATTTGTTCTTATCTTATAAATGGTTATTTTTTTCTTTACACTTGGCAAAACATATAGATAATTTTGATCTTCTAGATTGGGGTTGATTACATCCTTATAATAACTTAATTTTCTTTTTTCCTCTAACACTTTATCACACCACATTTTCTCCTTAAATTTTGATTTAAAGTTTTTTTTAATAGTATCTTTATTTTGCAAAATGTTGTCTTCCATGATTCCCCAATAGTTTATCCAAGACCGGGCATCTTTATGTCATCCTAGCTTAAATCGATGGTGGTTATGACTAGGTTTTGAAACAATTTTAGGAAGCCTCTTCTCTTCCATGTTGTTTAATTTGTTCTTATACATTAGGTATCTAGTCATAGCCATGCTCTCAATGGGGGAGAGGCTTGTTTCTATGTTATTAATTTAATATATAATATAATAACATATAATATATAAAATAATAACATATAATACAACATGATACAACCTGAGTGGGCCTAATGGTTAAGAACATGTGTTGTTGTTATTATTATTGCTGTTGTTATTATTATTATTATTGTTATTATTATAACAATATATTATATAATAACAATATATATTATAATATAATAAGAATATATATTATAACACAATAACAATTTCCTAAATTTGAATGATGATTTTTGTGTAAAGAATACATAACACAAGTTATAAATTTTATAGCAAAGTCCATGCATAGTACAAGTTACAAATTATATAGAAGATGGAGGTTGCAAGTTGCATGCATAGCACATTGCATAAGTTACAAATATTATAGCACAAGCTCACCACTTACAACTTAAGAGTCACGAGGAAATTGGAGTGTATTACATAGTGGAGATTGAAAAGTGAAGGTTGAGCGGGAAAAAAAATCAAGGATTCCTAAACATTTCCCAAAACCTGCATGCAACTATCCACAAAGACAAGGCTGATTAATATGAAATTGAAATTTTCTTAGTTTGGATGAAGTTAGAAAACACCTTCTTGCACATTTATTTTCTCATTATATTTGGTTTTTGAGTATCCACATTTAAATACCTTCCCACATGTGTTTTTTATGTCTTCCTAAATATTTATAATAAGAATAAACATGTGTGGGGCTAAATAATTCAACAATATTTATTATTTCATTATATTAATAACGATAATTATTTCAAATTTGGCAATCCATAACTTTTATTATTATTTTTACAAAAACTATTAATAACTAGTTTTTTCATTTAGTTTGTATTGAGGTGATTTTCAAAATTGAAATTGTGTACAAGTTGTTATATCAAGATAATTTGTTAAAATTTCTAGTTTATGCTTTTAATGTTGTTGTATTTCATGTGAAACAGTTTAATGATGTTATATTAAATGCAATTTCATAATAATTTTATGTTGTACGGGGGGATGTTTTTGTATTTACAATAAAAATGAAAAAAACACATATAACACATAATATTTAAATGAAAAAAAAACATAAAAATAAAAGTTTAAAAAAAAAACATGTCATAAAATTATATAAATTTAAAAAACAATTCAATTTCTATATTTTTCCATATAATACTAACAAATGTTTCCATATAATAGTAACAAGTTAACATTGTTCCATATTCTACTAACAAATAATAAATAATTAGAAATTGCAATATAGCCAAATTTATAACACCACTCACCAATTTATCCTGTTATTCTTCGTTCCAAGTAAGCTCCTCCCAGCTGTCTTATGAGAAATATAATGATTCGAATCGCCAACAACTTACTATTTCACTTACTTGAAGTGTGCACATTTGTATCCCTCAACGCAAGTGACATTTTATTATTACTTTCTACGAATAATTCGACTTCCTCACTCACGGAACCAATCATTGAGCTTTCAATCCCTTTCAAAAATCACCTTTTTAAAACAAATGAAAGGATTTGTGCGACCAAAACTTCAAATTTTGCTTCTGGTTAGCAATTCTATAAAATGTTTGAAATCACAATCAGTTTCTACGCATCTTTATTTCTAAAGTTTGCTACAGGTTTCTAATTGTTAGATTCTTCCCTGGGTCCCTGACAGTGGTAAGTGGATATAACCCTTTATCATGTACTTTATTTTCATTGAAAGTTACATGTCATTTTCATTAAAAACTTGAGAAATTACGTTTATTTTCATTGATTGTTAGATGTCCTTTTCATGCTCAATTGAAAAAATTAGAAAATCACTTTCAGTAGTGTCTGTCTAATTACATGTCATTTTCATTAAAAACTTTAGAAATTACGTTTATTTTCATTGATTGTTAGATGTCCTTTTCATGCCCAATTGAAAAAATTAGAAAATCACTTTCAGTAGTGTCTGTCTAACAAGTCCTATGGGTAAGTTATATGGGTTAGTTCAAGTGGTAAGATGTTTGTATATTCTTTCGGTAAGGGGAGAGGTCGTCAGTTTGAGCCTTGCTAGAGTTTGAGTCTGGCTAGAGTTTTTGAGCTGTGGTTTGACATTCCATATTATTTATTAAGTGGGGAAGTATAGAGTGTGTTTCTCGCGACATTTATTGTTGAAAAAAAAAAGTGTTCCCACAACATTTACTTGAAAAAAAAAGTGTTTGTATTGTTATTCAATTTAATTTGGTAAATAAGAAATGATAAAATCTGTGTGCCAATCCACCACCTTCGCCTCCTTTTTCTTCACATACAAATTTTGGCAAAATATCCGCAAGAACGAGTGGGGACGGTTGCCTCTCAATACCGACAGTCGAACAACACTGAGAATCTTGGCGAACTGTTGCACTTGGCGCGCTGGTGCAATTCATGATCACACTGATAAGACCTGCTTCAATAATGCTGAGTGAGGGACATGTCGGTTAATTGCATTTCTGGTGCGTCATTATCAAATGTGTTCTTTCACATGATTGCGTGCGTGGCTGTGGGTGTAGCTGTTGTCGTATATATCAAATTATACTACAGTCTGTGCCCCTGTAAACTTTATCAAGTTGCCCATCTGCGAATAATAATGAACGATCAAATTATGTCCACATCTTCTGTATAAGAAACACAAACGATCCACAACTGTATCGCGGGTACTCTATTTCATTTCCTCAGTGTGAGATGTATACTTCTTAATAAAAAATCATAAAAAGGAGTCGTGGTAATAAATCTTTCACTGTCGTTTGAACATAAAATTACGACTGGAGCATGTTAGTGGCACCTTCCGCTGGGACATAGTAATAGTTAGGTTGAAAAAGAGAATTATAGTTGGGTAGAAAAACAGAATTAACAAAAGCGGAGGGATCAAATCTGATTTAATATGGCTGATAATTATGTTTAGTTTTGAAAAATCACATTTAGATGCCATCGTTTTCTAATTTTCCATTCACATAAATAACGTTTAACCTTTTTATCTTTTGCCCAAACCTGTTACCCAAAGATGATTAAAGACAAACAACTCTCGACAAATTTCACCGATGTCAAATTTCACCTATGTCAACTCTCAACAAATTTCACCGATGTCGAATTTCACCTATGTCATAATTAGTATCTTATTCAACGTTGCCTTTTCCATAAATTTGAGAATTTTGTAGTAATTTTTTATGTGATGATCTTTTTATAAATAATTATTTTTTAGTTAAATTCTTTTGTATATATAAAATCTTTATATATATATATATATATATATATATATATATATATATATATATATATATAATTGTTGATAAGTTGTTGTATATAAAAATATTTAGTTGAATTATTTTGTATATACAATTTTGTTTATTACTATTATTTTTATCATTTTTGTTGATAAGTTGTTGTATATAAACTTTTTTATATTGTTTTATGTTTTGAATTTTAAAAAATATTTTATATATGGGAAACTTTCAATGCAATTAGAAGAAAATGAGGTAGTTTTTATCATCCTTGAATTTTGTAAGATACAATTCAAAGTATTTTTTCATTTGGAAAAACAAAATCATTATGGGAATATACATGGAGTGGAAAGATGTCCTTTTGAGTAGCTAGGAGAATAGCTAGGGAAGTACACTTTATATCACTCATTAATATGTATGAGAGGATTTATATATATATATATATATTAAGATTGTTTAGGTAAGATGTTCTTTTAAGTAGCTAGGGGAAGTACATCTCATATCACTAATTAATATGTATGAGAGGATTAATATCAAATTTAAAAATATAATTATATTAATAGTAAGATTATATAGGTATGCAAATTTCTTAGTTTAGTAACTTTATTTATATTTATAAGAAAAAAAAATCATATGTTAGTAAACTCACTTTTATTTATAAAGGTGGTGATATAAATAGTATCAAAAATTATAGAACTAAGGTTAACAATGTGTTTGCTAAGTTATTTTGCTTACTTTAAAATTGGTTTTATGACTGCCAATCAACCTATTAACCCTTAGAGTTGTTACTAAGGAAGTAGGAAGGAAAGGTAACAATATTTTTCTTTTCTTTGTTAATTTTGTTAAAGTCTTTAATATAACTCTTCAAATAAAATTTTGCAAAAAAATATAAAGAAAGTAAGAATTCCACTTAGTGGAGGAAAGCTAGTTACCATTTATATTGAAATCTTATTGTAGAATTAAGTGTACCAATAAATGATAAAAATGGAATTATTAATGTGAAAATCAATAGTGATATTGGTGTTATGCTTTTAAGTTGTTGATTTATAAAAATGATGTTGTGTTATTGGAAAGGAACAAAGATATACTCCAAAGAAATATTGATGCTCTAAACAAATTTTGGAGTTACCTTGAAAAGAAATTTAATAGTTAAAAAAAAAGTAACAATAATAGGTACTAAAGGTAATTTATTCTCAAGGCCCTCTTTTCTATCCATAGTAAATGTAGAAAGATTTGACCATGGATTTGAGAATTGAGGAAGCTTCTCTTTGGAATATTGATACAAATAATGATTTTATATGGCTTTCATTTCCAGGGTTCAAAACTCTACAAAGAATGTTGAAAGAGTTGAGAAACAATTATTGTTCTAGGAAGTATGAGTTAAAATATAAGCATGTTACTCTATGATGTTAGCATAGGTATATTTTGGAAGGGGATGAATTGTCCCAAATTATTACATATAATATCAAAATAAAGCATATGGATATGAATAAGAAACAAATATCTTCATGTGAAAGAAAAAATCAAATGGATAATCATTTGATTTCTATGAACACCCAAAACCAAACAAATGGAAAACCTGACTAACACTAAAGTTTCTTGGTTCTTCTACTAATATTTTTTTAAATACTAGAATGAGATTCGATTCTTCATGTTTCCTTTACATCAACCGCCTAACAATCCATGTAGATCTTATTAAGCATCCTATGAAGCTTTTCTCTGAGTAGAACAAGACATAGGTCACCTAAGCCATTCTCTTTCCCTTTTACTCATGAAAGAAAGTATGTCATATCAAGATAATTATTAGGGATATGATAGGGTGAAATGCATTAAAAAAATAGGGATTTGAAAAAAAAAATATGCGTTGGATGAACCATTGATCGTTTGAGAATAATTCAAACAAACACGGTAATAGGGAAGTCATGGAAGAACTTGGTGAGAGATGATATTCTATCAACATGGGATCAATCCAATTATTGGTCACTGAAAACAATTGTACCTACAAGAGAAAATATCTATACATACTTAACATTAATTTTTCAATTGAGGCTAATTTCTCATCATCTCACAACCAAAACAAGTAGATGGAAAAACATAAAGAGAAAAATGTTTATGCTTTCCCAACAAACATGGAGAAATTGAGGATGAGATATATATGATGATGTATTTTCATATGTATGAACAAATAAGTACATAGGAACTCTACTCAATATGACTATTTGAGTAACTTACGTAGCTCATTCTTTTTTTCCACAAAAAAATAGATGATTATATTAAGGATGTTTAAAAACACTTGAATAAAAAATGAGAATAAAGTAGATTGAGACATCCTTATGATAAAGGAAATCAAATATGCAATTGTAGATACTTATTAGCACAGTCACATTAGTAAAAGTGATTGATATACGCTCGTAGGCTCCATTTTCCACCTTTCGTAATTAAATCCTATATAAACCACTTTTATTAATTCAATTAGATATGGAATATTTTCTTGAAAAATTTAGTTAGATATGCAATATTTACCTCTGGTCATGCATTCATCTCATCCCCACAAACTTCTTGAATGAAACAACCGTATCCATAAGAATATAATATTGTAGTCTATTGTACTCATGAAAATATCAAAGCCAAACCATCCACTCTTCTTCACTATGCTGCTACTATGTTGATGTAACAACCTGTCCATCTCCCCAAAGAAAAAAAATACATATGTCATTTCCTTGAGGATTAATTCAATAGGGATTAGCATTAACACAATGTACGATTTGGGATTACTCCATGTTATCGCACAATCTGTACTTTCCCAAAGACCAAAGCAAGCAAGACAAGGTTAGTGTATCAAGGGGGTGACCTATCACTATCACCTTAATAGGAAACCCCTTTCTGTTTAGGAGTATATAAAGATTACCCCAAGGGAGACGTCCCTAGTGACCTAAAGGGTTGATGAAACTAAAGAAAGGATGAAAAAATACCCCCCTCTCACTAGTCACTGAAGTCAAAAGATCTTTACGTCTCAAGAGATGAAGAAAATGTAATGGATGAAGTGTACCTTCCAAGTACAAGAAAACAAAGAAAAAGTATGGCAGTTTGAAGTACAATATGATGTTAGTGCTTCAATAAGACAATAAACCTTTGAAATATATGTTGGCTGATATATAAATGCAACAAGATGAAAGTTTATAGCAACGACAGGTATTTTATAATAGTTGCAAGAAATATGCTTCTAAATTGATTGAAAAGACAATGAAAAGGTAGATTTTACTAGGCAGAATGATAATCAGTTGTCACAAGCAAATTTAGAAGTGTCTATCTAGAATTAAATATAGTTTATGCGGAAAATTTGCTGCAATAATATTGATGTAACAATGATCTATAACAACAATGATTAAATTAGTTTTCTAGGCTAAGTTAGGGTTATTTTTCATTAGAGAAGGCTAGAAAGTTCAAGGTTTAAGTGTTGGTTTGATTTCTCGACAAAGGAGTGTGAGGACTAGTTCCTTTAAAGGGTTATGGAGTCAAAATTTCATCAATATGCATTTGGAGTAAGGAACAAAATGATTATATTATCCAAGTAAAATATGAATCTTAGAAGAGTAGTAACTTAAGTCTTCTTGGGATTCAGTCTTTGGGGAGGTAAACTACTAGAGAGTAGGCACTTCTAGGCCCTAGCAGTTTTCCTCCTTCTTAGATAGTTGAAGAAATATTTAGATGCAATCACAATTGATCAAAATATCTAAATAGATAGAACTTTAGGGCTTTATAGGCTTGTCAATATAAACCAATTAGGAAAAGTCTAGCAAATAGAAAGTGAAGAAGTAGTAATTTATGTTCTTCACTTCTAGGTTTTATCAAGCATGAAATTTCATAATATTTATTATGAGCAAGAAAATATACCATAACCATTCAAAAGTAATGAAAAAATAAAATTTTACTTACTTCACCAAGAATTATCATGCATGAAAACACTAGATTACTAAATGACTTCACCAAAATCCATCCAAGTTGCAAGTAGACGACTCCAAAAGAGAGGTGTGCATCACAATTTCAACCAATAAACACTAAGTAGGGCGCCACTTTCAGTCCTCTTCCTCTTGTGTGAGGATTTATGATGATATAATGAGAGTACTTTATCTCTATTTATACAAAACGTTGACCCTTAATTGATTTCAGGTCAAAATTAAGGCCAACCTAGCCAATTTACATTAAAATCCAAATTTGGCATAAATAAAATTAAGTATCATCTAAAGACACCTCCAGGGGTGACGTCCTACCCTTCTAGGGTGATGTTGAGGTCCCAAGGTGGAACATTGGGCCTAGAATGTAGAATGCTTGGCCTCCAAAGACCCTAGATGATGGCTACACATTCCACCAAGCTCACAACTACCTCCAAATGAAAACCCTAGCTCTCAGTGATGTCTAGGGTCATGATGGTGACTTCTTGTGCCTTCAAGGGCCAACGTCTAAAAGGAAAAGCAAGATCCCCCCTAGTTATAGGTCTTCTAGGGTGCCTCCAAAGGGAACGTCCTTCTTTCTTCCTAATGTAAATATTCAAGGTCTTTGTAGCCCTGGTTAGGGTTGTAGCATCCATCTGTGGGATTTAAGCCCTCAGGATGGTCTGAGCTAATCATAACCTCACATGTACCTGTCCATCGGTTAAGGTCCTGCAACAACAACAAGTACGCCTTCCAGGGGTTAATAAGTCACAGGGATCATAGCATGTAAATCACATCCAATAATTAAAATACAAAAACATGTGCATCAAACCCCCCTTAATCCAGAAAAATGCTCAATGACGTTATGAAATTTGACAATTTTAGGTTTGGAGGATGATCCAGATTATTTTCGGCATGAAATGAGATCAGAGATATAATAAAGAAATGCACAGAGATTTCGCAGATATTCAATAATATCGCAAAAATATATCAGAGATGCAACCATAAACACAAAGATACAGTAATACACGATTTTTATTAATTAAATAAATGTACAGAGATTGTAAAAATACAGAGTGGAAGACTCACTAGAATGATCGCAGCTTATCTCTGAGAAGAGATGTGATGGCTACTCGCATTCGCAAGAAGATGGTTACAATGAGGCTTTGAAGGCCTTTTTACAATAAAAAAGAATGCCAAAAACCCTAGACATCCAAAAACCCAACCCTAGGAGATGAAGTGCCAAAAGTTATGTGGGCCCCGTTTGGGTAAGTGAGTACATCAACTTCCCAGGGTCGTAACTTTTGCAGACGATCTCCGTTTTAGGCGTGTGATAGCTCGTTGGAAAGGTATTGTCGAGAAGATTCATTTTGGGGGATTAATCATTCCTTCAACTATTATTGAGAACCTAGATCTCGAAAAACCTTCATTTGGGCCCTCAAAATGGCCCCAGAAGTTAAAAACTGCTAAAAATAGTAAATTGCCAAAATTGCCAGAAAACTTTATTGAGCCAGTTGGAAAAGGTGGGTGCCCACCGATATCCACCTGGATCAATTCTCCCTCCTTAGTAATTAATGGTCTCCATTGTTTTGAGTTCCTGGGGGAGAGGGAAAAGCGTTTGTTGAATCTGCATCTTGGTGAGCTGCTTGCCTTGCTGGAGACATCGCGCTGCTGAGTTTGTGGAAGTTTGCCATGAACCTGTTGAGGCTGAGGTTGTTCAACAAGTCGGGCTACATGAGAGGATGATGTGCAGAAGGAATCTTTGCGCTTTGTTTCAACCTTGTCGACTTGCTTCTGTTTGATAGAAGGTGCTTGGGGCGAGGCTGTAGTGGTTGTAGTGTCCTTATGTTCTCCTTTTGAATAGATTGTGAAGAAGCTATATTTTGCAGTATGAGATACTACCTTGTGGCACTTTTTAGGTGGAATAGTAGTTGGAACTACCTCTGGTATTCTGTAGAGATGACCCCCAGAGAAAGAATGACACTGCGGGGTCGAGACTCATAAACAACATGGTGCTTCCACCTATATGGTTGGCCCAAGAGAACATCACAAACATTCAATGGGCAAACATCACATAATACCTCATCCTTAAAGGGCTAGATGCCATATGACAAACAACACTGTTGGCTAACACAAAGATCTCGTCCTTGGCAAAGCCACCCGATGTTGTATGGCTACGGGTGTGGTGTTGTCGACAATCCCAACTATTTGATGACCTCTACTGAGATGAGGTTCTTTTGGCTTCCACTATCAATAGTAAAATGCATCGGGGTCACCTTCACCCACATCTATGAATGAAAAAGGAACTCCCCCTCTTCAGGATCTATTGGTTCTTCTAGTTGAATTGTTGCGGTCGCGACAATAGAAGTGGGGTCCGCGTCAATGATCTGACCTTTACCATTATTTTCATAATCAGATTCTGAATCAGGGTTCAGCTCTTTGTCTTTGATCTCAGCCACCAATGACTGTTTTGAGTGACATTCATCAGTGTTGTGCCAGGGGATTTTGTGGAACTCACACCATTTTTCGATGTCCTTCTTTGTCTTCATGTGACCCTTCTTTTCCCGTGTCTTGGATAGGTTTTCAGGAGACTGTTTGTTAGGGCCGTCTTTGTCATACTTTAGTTGTTGCAGATTTTTAAACCCGAACTCCCATTTGTTCTGGTGCTTAAATTTCTGCTCGATTTTAACAACATATCAATAAGCAACACCGAGTGATGAGATGTCCAGAAAATCCATTTCAGTCTGGATGTATCTGTGTAGAGCCCCACAGTATTTCAGAACAAAATGTCGCTCGAAGTCTTTGATACCTAGCTTGGTGCACAAGGTATGGAAGGTATTGGTGAATTCCTGAATTTCTTGTCCCCTCTCTTGCCACAGTGTGGTCCATCTCATGTACTGGTCCTCATAGTTGCCAACAGGGTAATACTGTTCCTTTACTGCATCCACAAAAAAATCCCAAGTAGGATCGACCCTGTATATTCCAGACTCCTCTGTGGAACTTTGCTCCTAGTAAGTTTCCCACCAATGTTTGACATGAGGGAGAGATTTAAGAAGTGCAAAGTTCATCTTTTCTTTGTCGAAAAAATTGTGAACGGAGAAATAACCTTCTAGCAGAGTTAACCATTTTTTTAGGGCTTCTGCTTCTATCTGTCCTTCAAATACAGGAATATCAAAATTAACTTGTACCTTGAAAGGAAAGGTGCCTCCAAAGTGGTCACTTGATGAATATGCACCTGTTTTTATCGGCAGGCGTTGAAGGATGTGGGAAAAATTCTTCATCATTTCATCCCTCTATCGCGCGAGAGCTTACTCAAGCAATAGATTGATAGGATCGTCTTCTCCATCGTTTTTCTTTTCTTCTGCCATTGAGGGTTTCTTGGGTGTGCGAGAATGATTTTCCTCAAGAGAGACAAGCTCGAGACCCAACTTGCTATACTCAGACCTTGTCGGGGACATGCTCTGAAAAAAAACGACCAAGAACAGCCTGCTCTGATACCACTGATCCGGATTATTTTCGGCACGAAATGAGATCGGAGATATAATAAAGAAATGCACAGATATTTCATAGATATTCAATAATATCAAAGAAATATATCATAGATGCAACCATAAACACAAATATACATTAATACATGATTTCTATTAATGAAATAAATGTACAGAGACTGTAAAAATACAGAGTGGAAGACTCGCTAAAATGGTGGCAGCTTATCTCTGAGAAGAGATGTGACGGTTACTCACATTCGCAAGAAGATGGTTACAATGAGGCTCTAAAGGAATTTTTACAATAAACAAGAATGCAAAAAGCCCTAGACATCCAAAAACCCAACCCTAGGAGATGAAGCATCAAAAGTCATGTGGGCCCCGTTTGGGTGAGTACATCAACTTCCTAGGGTCGTAACTTTTCAATACGATCTTCGTTTTAGGCGTTTGATAGCTCGTTGGAAAGGTATTGTAGAGGAGATTCATTTTTGGGGCTCAATTATTCCTTTAGCCATCATTGAGAACCTCGATCTCGAAAAACCTTCATTTGGGCCCCCAAAAATGGACCTGGAAGTTAAAAACTGCTAAAAATAGTAAATTGCCAAAATTGCCAGAAAACTTTTTTGAGCCAGTCGAAAAAGGTGGGTGGCCACCGATATCCACCTAGATCAATCCTCCCTCCTTAGGAAGAAATGGTCTCCATTGCATTGAGTTCCCAGGGGAGAGGGAAAAGCGTTTGCTGAATCTGCATCTTGGTGAGCTGCTTGCCTTGCTGGAAATGTCGCATTGCTCAGTTTGTGGAAGTTTTTCACGAACCTGTTGAGGCTAAGGTCATTCAAAAAGTCAGGCTACATGAGAGGACGATGTGCAAAAGGAATATTTGTGCCTTGTTTCAACCTTGTCGACTTGCTTCTGTTTGATAGAAGGTGCTTGGGGCGAGGTTGAAGTGGTTGCAGTGTCCTTCTGTTCTCCTTTTGAATAGATTGTGAAGAAGCTATATTTTGCAGTATGAGATGCTACCTTGCGACACTTTTTAGGTGGAACAGTAGTTGGAACTACCTCTGGTATTATGTAGAGATGACCCCCAAAGAAATAATGAAATTGCGAGGTCGAGACTCATAAACAACATGGCGCTTCCACATATATGGTTGGCCTAAGAGAACATCACAAACATCCAATGGGGAAATGTCACATAATACCTCATCCTTGAAGGGTTGGATGTCGTATGACAATCGACATTGTTGGATGACATAGAGATCTCGTCCTTGGAGAAGCCACCCGATGTTGTATGGTTGTGGGTGTGGTGTTGTCGACAATCCCAACTATTTGACGACCTCTACTAAGATGAGGTTCTTTCGACTTTCGCTATCAACAATAAAATGCAGCGAGGTCCCCTTCACCCACATATGTGAATGAAAAAGGTGTTTCCCCTCTTCAGGATCTATTGGTTCTTCTGGTTGAATTATTGTGGTCGCGACAATAGCAGTGGGGTTCAGGTCAATGATCTGTCCTTTACCATTATTTTCAAAATCAGATTCTGAATCAGGGTTCGGCTCTTTGTCTTTGATCTTGCCCACCAATGACTGTTTTGAGTGACATTCATCGGTGTTGTGCCAGGGGATTTTGTGGAACTCGCACCATTTTCCAATGTCCTTCTTTGTCTTCCCGTGACACTTCTTTTCCTATGTCTTGGACTGGTTTTCGGGAGACTGTTTGTTAGGGATGTCTTTGTCATACTTCGATTGTTGCAGATTTGCAGACCCGAACTCCCATTTGTTTTGGTGCTTAAATTTATGCTCAATTTTAATAGCATATCGATAAGCATGACTGAGTGATGAGATGTCCAGAAAATCCATTTCAGTCTGGATGTATCTGTGTAGAGCCCCATGGTATTTTAGATCGAAATTTCGCTCGGAGTCTTTGATACCCAGCTTGGTGTGCAAGGTATGGAAGGTATTGGTGAACTCTGGAACTACTTGGCCCCTCTTTTGCCACAGTGTGTTCCATCTCATGTACTGGTCCTCATAGTTTCCAACAGGGTAATATTGTTCCTTTATCACATCCACAAAAAAATCCCAAGTGGGATCGACGTCGTATATTCTAGACTCCTCTATGGAACTTTGCTCCCAGTAAGTTTCCCACCAATGTTTGACATGAGGGAGAGCTTTAAGAAGTGTGAAGGTGATATTTTCTTTGTCGGAAAAATTGTGAACGGAGAAATAACCTTCTAGCAGAGTTAACCATTTTTCTAGGGCTTCTACATATATCTGTCCTTCAAATACAAGAATATCAAAATTAACTTGTACCTTGAAAGGCGAGGTGCCTCCAAAGTGTTCACTTGATGAATATGCTCATGTTCTTATCAGCAGGCGTTGAAGGATGTGGGCAAAATTCTCCATCATTTCGTCCCTCTGTCGCATGAGAGCTTGCTCAAGCAACAAATTGATAGGATTGTTTGCTCCATCGTTTTTCTTTTCTTCCGCCATTGAGGGTTTCTTGGGTGTGCAAGAGCGATTTTCCTTAAGAGAGACAAGCTCGATACCCAACTTGATATACTCAGACCTTGTCGGGGACATGCACTGAAAAAAAATGACCAAGAACAGCCTTCTCTGATACCACTGATCCAGATTATTTTCGGCACGAAATGAGATCAGAGATATAATAAATAAATGCACAGAGATTTCGCAGATATTCAATAATATCACAGAAATATATAAGAGATGCAACCATAAACACAAAGATACAGTAATACATGATTTCTATTAATGAAATAAATGTACAGAGATTGTAAAAATACAGAGTGGAAGACTCGATAGAATGGTGGCAACTAATCTCCGAGAAGAGATGTGACGGCTACTCGCATTCGCAAGAAGATGGTTACAATGAGGCTCTGAAGGCCTTTTTACAATAAAAAATAATGCCAAAAACCCTAGACATCCAAAAACCCAACCCTAGGATATGAAGTGCCAAAAGTCATGTGGGCCCCGTTTGGGTAAGTTAGTACATCAACTTCCCAGGGTCGTAACTTTTGCATATGATCTATGTTTTAGGCGTGTGATAGCTCGTTGGAAAGGTATTATCGAGGAGATTCATTTTGGGGGATAAATTATGCATTTGGACATCATTGAGAACCTCTATCATGAAAAACCTTCATTTGGGCCCACAAAATGGCCCCAGAAGTTAAAAATTGCTAAAAATAGTAAATTTCCAAAATTGCCAGAAAACTATTTTCAGCCAGTCAAAAAAGGTGGGTGGCCATCAATATCCACCTGGGTCAGAGGAGGACTTAAGGTGTCCTATTGGGCTAACCTTTCTTAAGTTTTGGGTGTTTCCTAGGTGGGAGCCAATCCAGGTCATGTAAGTGTATGAGGTGGCATGGGCTAAGTGTTTGGGCAAGGGGTGCAGTAACAACAGGGAAATGTAAGTCTTACATGTGGGTTCCTTTATAGACGGTGAGATGCACCTTGTCATAAGAAAAATTGTTTCTTATCCCATTCATTTCCTTTTATTCTTAGCTTTAGTTCTTTTAATATTTTTATTTTGTGCTTCAAGGGAAAAGTTGAGGGCCACTATCTTGGCTTGATGACCAGAAGTGATATTGTTATCCACAAAAAATTCACGGAGATGAGAAGGTTGGCTCATGATGAGACCCCCTTTCTATTGGATATGCCACCAATATCCACTACCCTGTTTTGGTGACCAAATATATGGTAGTGTCATACCGCTACATCTCATGGTCATAATAGGTCAGCTCGTGATGAGACCTCTATCCACCAACTAGTACCTTGAGTTTCTATGTATCTTATGGGTCCCCTTTTCTTACTACAAATACTTTTACTGCTTTCTTAGGAATCTCTGGGTGAAGCATCTCAAAGGTTTCAACATTGGCTTTTAACTCTTTCCATCTACTTTTACCCTATGGGCCTTTAGCCCCTTCTTCCCACAAGGCAAGGTACAACCCTTCCTAGCATGGTCAATCCCAATGCCCAAACAAACGTAGGGGGAGATGAGAGGAATAAAGATGGAAAGTGGTAAGCATGGAGGGGAAAAAAGATGACCTTTCATAGACCCACCCAGTGGAAACCCATCCTAAATGGAGGTAGACTTACTAGGGCACCATGTCACCCTTCGAAGTATGAACAAGGAAAAGAGCACAATTTCCAAGAAAACAACATTTAATGAAGAAGACTTAAATGCAACATATTCAAGTGCTTCAAAAATCAGAGTAACACATACCATGATACTCGAACTCATTACCTCATGGAGCAATAATTATTGATACTTCAGGGCCAGGCAAGTGGGATGGATACTGCTGCTACTGATAAATGGACTGCACTGAAGAAAGAAGGGGCCCTCTGAGGCCATGCTCAAGTCATATGGCTCTAAATACTCCATGTTTATGACATTAGGGCCTCTACATGTGATATCCTTAGTTATCCCTATAATAGGGGATAACATCTGGCTCCAACATGGGGACATGTGGTCATCGTATAGTGCATGAGAACCTCAACATCTCAATTATGACCTATGCCTGCTAAATCTCAACAAAAGATGTCAATAATCCTTTAGGTGGTGATATCACCCCTTTTTCATATATGATATAATAAAATAAAGAGAATCTCTAATATAGCATGTGGTCATTAGCAAACATATATACAGTGAGAAAAAAAATTGAAAATGCAACTAAAACTATACTGTATGAAATGCAATGTATACACAGTGTATGAAAAATTCCTACCTATCTAAATTATATGTACTTACCTGTGAAGTCAAGTCTCTTCCCCATGATGGGCTTTGAGGATGCATCCACTAACTGGTAATGGACATTTTCTTCCTTCCAGTGTAGACCAATAGTATGCATTGTTGACTGACTTCATTATGATTTTAAAAGGTCCAAGACAAAATTGTGCATTCCCTTTGACATTGTTAGGATCACCTTTATCAGTGTCCCACATCCATACTGTATCTCCCTCTTGATATTATTTTTCTTCAAACTTTGTTGTTCCCTATATAACCCTGGTGTATTGTCTTGAGGGAGGAGGGTGAGATTCAACTGTAAGGAATTCTTGTTGACTTGGTCTAATCAATATATCATCATCCCCTTTCTTCCATAACTTGACAGATCCAACTTCTTTGTCCTTGTATTTATCTAAGATTTGTTAATACTCTTCCTTTTTTTCCCAATGTATGTCATCAAAATCTTCCTCCTGAGTGAAAGGAAAATCCTTTGGAGAGAATACATAAAGGTTTTTGTTAATTGTCTCATGTGTTTCACTGATCTTAGTATCATTGTTAATTTCTTGTACATGGACCTTGGCTATTTGGATATTTGGAAGGAATGAAATTGTCCCATTTTTCATAGGCACGTTGACACAAGTTAAATCCATATCCAATGTACCACCCAACATTCCTGCAAACTTCTTGGAAAAGAGAATCCCCCATACATCAGGGACATCTACCACCACAATATCCATATGGATGACTCTCTCAAGATATTTACAAAGGCGTACTTGAATGTTCTCAACTACTCCATGAGTGGGTATGGCCCTGGATTTAGAAATGCACACATTTCTATAAGGTCGTGTAGCCTTTAGGCCTAGTTGCTCCATGAATTTCAAATACATCATGTTGGCACCTGCTCCTGATTCAATCATACGGTTGTTAAGAAATTTGTTATTTACCAGTAACGACATAAATAAGGGTGGGTGTCCATCATATTGAACCCTAAAATGGTCTGCTTGTAACATAATATAAGGGTCTATTGGTTCATCCAACAGATTGAAAAACTTCTCAAACCTTTCTTTCATGGATGGAAATTTGATAATTTCCTTCAATGGGATTGTTACATGCATTTTGGCTAATGCACATTCCAAATCAAATTTCAAGTCAATATTTTCATTCTTAGCAGAATTTTTAGGAAAGAGTATGGTCATAGGTGGAGGTTTTGGTTGTGAAGTTGTAGGTCCAGTAGAGAGAGGTTGGTTCATTCATTTTTTTCTAGTATACACTTGGAATTCTTGTTTTTTTTAACTTCTCTCTGGACTCTTGATTAAGGTTATTGACTACCTCCATCCTAGCCATCCTAGTTGCTTCCTTTATTCCCTCTTCACATTATTCAAGTGTGATATTAAGGCAACATTGTGGCCCCTCAATGGTATGGTTGCTAGTATTTACTTGATCATGTTCACCATTATTTACAGGGAATTCATGCTACCAATGTGACTCTTTGCATTGCAAGCACCACAGGTTCTCCTCAACCACGTTTATGGGGGCTAAAGTATTAGGGACCTCTTAATAATTCTTAGGATTGAAACTTTTCACACCCCTTTGGAATTTCCCCTTATAAGGAGGTCTAGGAGCTTGTTATTGAGCTCTTTCTAGATTGACAATCCTATTCATCATTAAATCTTGGGTTTTTACCATGCCATCTATAGTCAATTGTATCTTTGCAATCTAGTTCCAATATCTGAAGTAGACTGAACATTGTGCACTACTTTGGGTTTATCATCCATCTTGACTCTTGGGGTAGAGAAAGGTTCTAATTTGGATGATGATAGGTTATTTTCAATATTCATATCCATCTCATGGGATTAGATTATTTTAGGATCTTTGTCTCTAATAATGAAACCCATTAACCTTGTAAAGGATTTGGTGTAAAGAAAGAGAAGAAAGTTGTTTGAAGGGTGATGGCTTGCTGGGATTTGTTGTATTAGCCTTTCAAATTTACCGTGAAATTCCCTAAATGTTTCATTCTTAACCTTTTTGATGTTGTTGAGCCTTGTTAGAAACATGTTAGGGTCTTCCTCGACACTCCATCTTTTGAGGAACACTTCCTCTAATTTATCCATAGATGTATTACTAGTGTCAGGGAGACTATTATACCATATTCTAGCACCATTGTAGAGGGTATCAAAGAACAATTTCATTTCTAAATTTTCTACATCATCATTGATGAGATGAAGCTAAAAAAAGGCCCAGAAATTGCTCATATGGTCCTCCGCCTTGACTACATCATTAACAATGAACTTAGGAAGCCACTTCTCATACCTAGGGGGAATTTGTTGAGGGTATCCTAGAATGTTTGTCATATCTAACGATTTAAAAAGTCCGGATGGTTGTTTTTTTTTTGTTATTAGGCTGATTTGGATTTAGGGTCTAAGTTTGAGCGTTAGACATTGTGCTTAAGGGAAGATTTCCCCTGAATAATGATTTTACTACGGGAGAGTGTCGGGGAGGCTTTATTCTGTAAGACTTAGGAGGATTGGTATATCTCCCTGAGCTTTGTGGAGTCGCCAGGTATTCTAATTGAAATTATCAAAGGGGTGAGGGAATCACCCTCAATGGAGTCACCAGGTAAGATACTTTTAACTCTTTCCATCTACTTTTACCCTATGGGCCTTTAGCCCCTTCTTCCCACAAGGCAAGGTACAACCCTTCCTAACATGGCGAATCCCAATGCCCAAACAAAGGTTGGGGGAGATGAGAGGAATAAAGATGGAAAGTGGTAAGTATGGAGGGGATGAATGATGACCTTTCATAGAACCACCTAGTGGAAACCCATCCTAAAGGGAGGTAGACTTACTAGGGTGCCATGTCACCCTTCCAGGTATGAACAAGGAAAAGAGCATAATTTCCAAGAAAACGTCATGAAACGAAGAAGAATTCAATGCAACATATTCAAGTGCTTCCAAAATTAGAGTAACACGTACCATGATACCCGAAATCATTACCTCATGGAGTAAGAATTACTACTACTTCAGGACCAGGCTGCTGGGATGGATACTGCTGCTACTGATAAATGGACTGCATTAAAGAAAAAAGTGAACCTTTGAGGCCATGCTCAAGTCATATGGCTCTCAATACTCCATGTTTATGACCTTAGGGCCTCTAGACGTGATATCCTTAGTTATCCCTATAATAGGGGATAACATCTGGCTCCAACATGGGGGCATGTGGTCACCGTATAGTGCATGAGAACCTCAACATCTCGATTATGACCTATGCCTGCTAAATCTCAACAAAAGATGTTAGTAATCCTTAGGGTGGTGATATCACCCCTTTTTCATATATGATATAATAAAATAAAGATCATCTCTAATATAGCATGTGGTCATGAGCATACATATATACAGTGAGAAAAAAACGAAAATGCAACTAAAACTATACTAGTATGAGATGCAATGTATACACAGTGGTTGAAAAATGCCTACCTATCTAACTTATATGTACTTACCTGTGAAGTCAAGTCTCTGCCCCATGATGGGGTTTGAGGAGGCATCCACTAACTGGTAATGGACGTTTTCTTCCTTCCAGCATAGACTAATAGTAGGCATTGTTGATTGACTTCATTATGATTTTAAAAGGTCCAAGCCAAACTTGTGCATTCCCTTTGACATTGTTAGGATCACCTTTATTAGTGTCCCACATCCATACCGTATCTCCTTCTTGATACTATTTTTCTTCAAACTTTGTTGTTCCCTATATAACCCTGGTGTATTGTCTTGAGGGAGGAGGGTGAGATTCAATTGTAAGGACTTCTTGTTGACTTGGTTTAATCAATATATCATCATCCCCTTTCTTCAGTAACTTGACAGATCCAACTTCTTTGTCCTTGTATTTATCTAAGATTTGTTGATACTCTTCCTTTTTTTCCATTGTATGTCATCAAAATATTCCTCTGGAGTGAAAGGCAAATCCTCTGGAGAGAATACATAAAGGTTTTCCTTAATTGTCTCATGTGTTTCACTGATCTTAGTATTATTGTTAATTTCTTGTACATGGACCTTGGCCATTGGGATATTTGGAAGGAATGCAATTGTCCCATTTTTCATAGGCACGTTGACACAAGTTAAATCCATATCCAATGTACCACCCAACATTCCTGCAAACTTCTTGGAAAAGAGCCTCCCCCATACATCAGGGACATCTACCACCACAATATCCATATGAATGACTCTCTCGGGATATTTAAAAAGGTGCACTTCAATGTTCTCAACAACCGCATGAGTGGGTCTAGCCCTGGATTCAAAACTACACACATTTCTATAAGGTCTTGTAGCCTTTAGGCCTAGTTGCTCCATGAATTTCAAATACATCATGTTGGCACCTGCTCCTGATTCAGTCATACAATTGTTAATACATTTGTTATTTACTAGTAACGACATAAATAAGGGTGGGTGTCCATCATATTGAACCCTAAAATGGTCTTCTTGTAACATAACAGAAGGGTCTATTGGTTCATCCAACACATTGAAAAACTTCTCAAACCTTTCTTTCATGGATGGAACTTTGATAATTTCCTTCAATGGGATGGTTACATAAATTTTGGCTAATGCACATTCCAAATCAAATTTCAAGTCAATATTTTCAGTCTTAGAAGAAGTTTTAGGAAAGAGTATGGTCATAGGTGGAGGTTTTGGTTGTGAAGTTGTAGGTCTAGTAGAGAGAGGTTGGTTGATTTGTTTTTTTCTAGTATACACTTGGAATTCCTGTTTTTTTAACTTTTTTCTTGACTCTTGATCAAGTTTATTGACTACCTCCATCCTAGCCATCCTAGTTGCTTCCTTTATTCCCTCTTCACATTATTCAAGTGTGATATTAAGGCAACATTTTGGCCCCTCAATGGTATGGTTGCTAGTATTTACTTGATCATGTTCACCATTATTTACAGGGAATTCATGCTCCCAATGTGACTCTTTGCATTGCAAGCACCACAGGTTCTCCTCAACCACATTTATGGGGGCTAAAGTATTAGGGACCTCTTAATCATTCTTAGGATTGAAACTTTGCACACCCCTTTGGAATTTCCCCTTATAAGGAGGTCTAGGGGCTTTTTGTTGAGCTCTTTCTAGATTGACAGTCCTATTCATCATTAACTCTTGGGTTTTTACCATGCCATCTATAGTCAATTATAGCTTTGCAATGTGGTTCCAATATTTGAAGTAGACTGAACATTGTGGACTGCTTTGGGTTTATCATCCATCTCGACTCTTGGGGTAGAGAAAGGTTCTACTTTGGATGATGATAGGTTATTTTAAATCTTCATATCCATCTCCTGGGCTTCTTGTATTATTCTAGGATATTTGTCTCTAATAAGGAAACCCATTTTCCTTGTAAATGATTTGGTATAAATAAAGAGAAGAAAGTTGCTTGAAGGATGATGGGTTGCTGGGATTTATTGTATTAGCCTTTCAAATTTATCATGAAATTCCCTAACTATTTAATTCTTAACCTTTTTTATGTTGTTGAGCCTTGTTAGCAACATGTTAGGGTCTTCCTTGAAATTCCATCTTTTGAGGAACACTTCCTCTAATTTATCCATAGATGTAATACTAGTGTTAGGGAGACCATTATACCATCTTCTAGCACCATTATAGAGGGTATCAGAGAACAATTTCATTTATAAATCTTCTACATCATCATTGATGGGATGAACCTAAAAAAAGGCTAAGAAATTGCTCATATGGTCCTCTGCACTGACTACATCATTACCAATGAACTTAGGAAGCCACGTCTCATACCTAGGGGGCATTTGTTGAGGGTATCCTGGAATGTTTGTCATATCTAATGATTTAAAAATTCTAGATGACTGGTTTTTTTTGTTATTAGGCTGATTTGGATTTAGGGTCTAAGTTTGAGCATTAGACATTGTGCTTAAGGGAAGATTGTCCCTGAATAATGATTTTACTACGGGAGAGTGTTGGGGAGGCTTTATTCTGTAAGAGTTAGGATGATTTGTATATCTCCCTGAAATTTGTGGAGTAGCCAGGTAATCTAATTGAGATTATCAAAGGGATGAGGGAATCACCCTCGATTGGTATATCTCCCTGAAATTTGTGGAGTCGCCAGGTAATCTAATTGAAATTATCAAAGGGATGAGGGAATCACCCTCAATGGAGTCACCAGGTAAGCTATGTGAAAATAAGTATTTGGATAAACACTTATCAAAAAAGTGTTGTTTGAGGAAAATCGACTCAATGTTCCTTGACAACGGCATTAAAAATGTTATCACACAATATGTACTTGCTCAAATCCCAAGGCAAGTGAGACAAGGTTGGCATAACAAGGGGGTGACCTATCATTGTCACCTTAATAAGAAACCTCTTTATGTTTAGGAGTATGTAAATATTACCCCAAGGGAGACGTCCCTAGTGACCTAAAGGGATGATGAAACTAAAKAAAGGATGMAAAAATAGCCCCTCTCACTGATCACTCAAGTAAAAAGGTCTTTATGTCTCAAGATATGAATAAAATGTAATGGATGAAGTGTACCTTCCCAGAGCAAGAAAACAAAGCAAAAGTATGGCAGTTTGAAGTACAATATGATGTTAGTKCTTCAATAAGACAATAAACCTTTGAAATATATGTTGGATGATATATAAATGCAACAAGATGAAAGTTTAAAACAATGATAAGTATTTTATGACAATTGCAATAAATATTCTTCTAAATTACTTGAAAAGGCAATGAAAAGGTAGCTTTTACAAGGCAGAATGATAATCACTTGTCACAAGTTCATTTAGAAGTGTCTAGCTAGCATTAAATGTAGTTTATGCACAAAATTTGATGCATTAAGATGGATGTAACAATGATCTATAACAAAAGTTATTAAATTAGTTTTCTAGGCTAAGTTAGGGTTAGTTTTAGTTAGTGAAGGCTATAAAGTTCAAGGTTTAAGTTTGGGTTTGATCTCTCTACAAGTGAGTGTGAGGACTAGTGCCTTTAAAGGGTCATGGAGTCAAAATTTCAACAATATTAATTTGGATTAAGCAACAAAACGATTATATTATTCAAGTAAAATATAAATCTTAGAAGAGTAATAACTTACGTCTTCTTGGGATTCAGTCTTTGTGGAGGTAAACTACTAGAGAGTAGGCACTTCTAGGCCCTAGCGGTTTTCCTCCTTATTAGATAGTTGAAGAAATATTTAGATGAAACCACAAGTGATCAAAATCTCTAAATATCTAGCACTTTAGGATTTAGAGGCTTGTCAATATAAACCAATTAGGAAAAGTAGCAAATACAAAGTGAAGAAGTAGTAATTTAAGTTCTTCACTTATAGGATTTATCAAGCATGCAATTTGATAATATCTATTATGAGAACTAAAATATACCATAACCATTCAAAAGTAATGACAAAAGAATATTTTAATTACTTCACCAAGAATAATCATGCATGAAAACACTATATTACCAAATGACTTCACCAAAATTCATCGAAGTTGCAAGTAGAAGACTCCAAAAGAGAGGTGCACATCACAATTTCATCCAATAAATGCTAAGTAGGGGACCAATTTGAGTCCTCTTCCTCTTGTTTAAGGAGCTACGATGATAAAATGAGAGTACTTTAACTCAATTTATACAAAAAAATTGACCCTTAATTAATTTCAGGTCAAAATTAAGGCTGACCTAGCCAATTTACATTAAAATCCAAATTTGGCATAAACAAAATTAATTATCATCTAAAGATACCTCAAGGGGTGATGCCATTCCCTTCTACGGTGACATTTAGGTCCCAAGGTGGAAATTTGGGCCTATAATGTAGAATGCTTGTTCTCCAAAGGCCCTAGATGATTCCCACAAGTGCTACCAAGTTCACAACTCCCTCCAAATGAAAACCCTAGATTTGGGTGACGTATAGGGTCATGATGGTGACATATTTGGACTTCAAGGGACAACATCCATAAGGAAAGGAAATATCGCCCTGGGTCTAATTCTGCCAGGGTGCCTCCAAAGGGAACTTCCTTCTTTCTTCCTAGTGCAAATCTTCAATGTCTTCTTATCCCTCACTGGGGTTGCAGCATCCATCTATGGGATTTAAGACCTCATGAAGGTCTGATCTAATCATTTCCTCAAATGTACTTGTCTACCAGGAAGGGCCTTGTAGAAACAACAAGTACGCCCTCCAGGGGTTCATAAATCACAAGGATCATAACATGTAAATCACATTAAATAATTAAATTACCCAAACATGTTCATCAAATCCCCCTTAACCCAAACAAATTCTCAAAGAAGTTATGCAATTTGACAAGTTTAGGTTTGGAGGAGGTCTCAAGGTGTCCTATTGGGCTAACCTTCCTTAAGTTTGTGGTGTTTCCCAGGTGGGATCCAATCTAGGGCATTTAAGTGTATGAGGTGGCATGGGGTAAGTGTTTGGGCATGGGGTGAAATAATAATAGGGAGATTTAAGCCTTACTTATGGGTTCCTTTGTAGAGGGTGATCTGCAATTTGTCATAAATGCAATTGTTTCCTATCCCATTCATTTCCTTTTATTCTTGGCTTTAGTTATTTTGATCTTTTTCTTTTGTGCTTCAAGGAAAAGTTGAGGACCACGGTCATGGCTTGATGACCATAGGTGATAGTGTTATCCACAAACATTTCACGGAGATGAGAAGGTTGGCTCGTGATGAGACCCCTTTTCTCTTGGCTATGCCAGCAAGATCCACTACCCTGGTTTGGTGACCAGATAGGTGGTAGTGTCATACCGATACATGCCCATGGTCATAATAGGTCAACTCATGATGAGACATCCTATCCACCAACTAGTACCTTGATTGTTTATGTATATTATAGGTCCCCTTTCCTTACTAAGAATATTTTCATTGCTTTCCCAGGAATCCCTGGGTGAAGTGATGCAGACCCCCTCTCTTTCCTCGGGGCTGCTTGACCTCCCGGTCTAGGATATTTCAAAAGAATGAGCTGAAATTGCTCTTTGAGCCCCTTGCTGGAACCCAAATAAAGTTACACATGCCCCTTTTCTCCTAAGGCAAAGGTTCTATGAAAACCCATGGGCTCCTACTAAGACCTTGTTCCCTTTTTGAAATAACAATTGCTAGCTCCTTCTGCTAGGCCGCTTCCATCATATGACCTCGGGCTATGAACTTCAGCTATCCCGCTTCGCGAATTTTATCTTCAAAAATTTTGAATGCACTTGACTCCTTTTTCCACGAACTCCGAATCAACAAAATCACTCGGACCAGATCTATGGTCCACACTCCCCTAACAACAAACGATTGTGATCTACTTTAGAACTATGTCATTCGAGAGTTCCAAACATTCTAATGCATTTTTCCCCTGAAGTAACCTTTACCCAAAGCTTTGCATCAACCGCCACGTTATCACCTCGATCAACGATCGAGGCGTGTCCTTTTCTTTCACTTCAGACAACTTGCAGTCAACGCCCCCTTTTCTCCCCTTTTTCCTGGAGTGTCATGCCTCCAAAGTGACAGATCTTCTGCCATGCATCCTTTTCCAATGGACAAATTAGATGGAATTCAATGCTTCAACCTTCGGGAGTTCTCATGTCTTCACTCCTTAATTCCTCCGAAGTAACTTTTCTCCTTTACACTCTTTTCACAGAACTTAAAGTAGAGTTCTCTTGTGCACTCCTTGTACTCGCTCAATTCCCACCTAACAGAGTCTTTTGGAGAATTCAGTGTCAGACACTTGGCTTAGTTTGATTGATAGTTGGTATGGATTGTTGGTTTTCATTGATGTCAACCATTGGAGAGTGATATTGTAGATCGATTTCAACCCTTAGTGATTGATGTCAACCCTTGGATAAAGTTCGGTAGTGAATTCTAGTAGCACAAAGGTTTGGGTAATGGACCCAAGGTTGTTTCATGTATAATGGTATGAGTTTTAATATATTTGAATGTAGGACTATTCTACTTGGATATTACATGTCATTCCATTTTCGATGGTATGTGGAACATCACATAACTCCTCACGGTTAGAGAGTTATGGCCATGAGAAGTTAGAGAACCCATGTTTGGGTAATGGACCCAAGTTTGTTTGATGGATAATGGTATGAGTTTTGATATATTTGAAGGCAAGACTATTATATATGGATATTACATGTCATTCCATTTCCATTGGTATGTGGAATGTCACATAAATCCTAATGATTAGAGAGTTATGTCCTTGTGAAGATGGAGAACCCTCATGAGTCATCTAGAAGCCCCAAAAGGTCAAAGTAGTCAAAGCGGTTTAAGAGTTTTTTAGAAGGTAAATAATAAAGTGAAGTGATGAATGTAATATAATTCAAAGTGAATACAAAATAAATTATTTAAATAATAAAGTAAATGGAGAAATTACTAAGTTGACAAGTGGTTAGAAGTGAGTTAGCCCTAAAATAAGGAAAGTGGTTTAAGATGGTTAGAAGGTAACCCCTTGAGGTAAAGTGAAGTGATGAGTGTACTATAAGTAAAAGTGGATACAAAATAAATTATTTAAGTTATAAATTTAATGGATAAATTACTAATTGGACAAGTGGTTAGAAGTTGCTTAACCCTAAAATAAGGAAAGTGGGTTAAGATGGTTAAAAGGTAACCCCGTGAAGAAGCTACATGAAAGTATAAATAAGAGGCAAGGATCTCTCATTTTAAACCACAATTGAGCATATTGAATATCTACAGGTCACTAAGGTAACCAAAGGATATCTACCAAATTTCGGAGAGAAGGTGAAGTAAAGAAGGCCAAAATTCAAGGGATGATAAATTCTTTTGATGATGTTTTCTAAGGTATGTTATTTATAGGCCATCTCACCTTTTTTGCAATAACCTTTTATACAGAATTATTCATACCATGAAATTGATAGGCCATTGAGAAAAAATATCCAATTTGGGCCTAGATTTTAGAATGCTTGTTCTCCAAAGGCCCTAGATGATTCCCACGTGTGCTACCAAGATCACAAATCCCTCCAAATAAAAACCCTAGATTTGGGTGATGTATAGGGTCATGATGGTGACATATTGGGTCTAATTCTGCCAGGGTGCCTCCAAAGGGAACTTCCTTCTTTATTCTCAATGTAAAGATTCAATGTCTTCTTATCCACCACCTATGTTGCAACATCCATCTATGGGATTTAAGCCCTCATGAAGGTCTGAGCTAATAATTTCCTCAAATGTACCTATCTAGCGGGATGTGTCATGTAGAAACAACAAGTATTCCCTTCAGGGGTTCATAAATCACAGGGATCATAACATGTAAATCACATCAAATAATTAAATTACCCAAACATGTGCATCAAACCCCCCTTAACCCAAACAAATGCCCAAAGAAGTTATGAAATTTGACAATTTTAGGTTTGGAGGAGGTCTCAAGGTGTCCTATCAGGATGGGGTGCAATAATAATTGGGAAATTTAATCCTTACTTATGGGTTCCTTTGTAGACGAAAATCTGCAACTTGTCATAAATGCAATTGTTTCCTATCCCATTCATTTCCTTTTATTCTTAGCTTTAGTTCTTTTGATCTTTTTCTTTTGTGCTTCAAGGAAAAGTTGAGGACCACGGTCATGGCTTGATGACCAGAGGTGATTGTGTTATCCACAAAAATTTCATTTATATGAGAAGGTTGGCTCGTGATGAGACCCCCTTTCTCTTGGTTATGCCACTAAAAGCCACTGCCCTGGTTTGGTGACGAGATAGGTGGTAGTGTCATACCGCTACATACCCATGGTCATAATAGGTTAGCCTGTGATGAGACCTCCTATCCACCAACTAGTACCTTGACTTTTTATGTATATTATAGGTCCTCTTTCCTTAATAAGAAGCTTTTCACTGCTTTCTCAGGAATCCCTGGGTGAAGTGATGCAGACCCCCTCTCTCACCTCGGGGCTCCTCGACCTCCCGGTCTAGGATATTTCAAAAGACTGAGCTAAAATAGCTATTTGAGACCCTTGATGGAACCCAAATAAAATTACACATGCCCCTTTTCTCCTAAGGCAAAGGTTCTATGAAAACCCATGGGATCCAACTAACCCCTTGTTCCATTTTTGAAATAATAGTGGCTAGCTCTTTCTGCTAGGTCCCTTCCATCATATGACCTCGAGCTATGACATTAGACTATCTCCCTTCGTGAATTTTGGCTTCAACAATTTTGAATGCACCTAAATCCTTTTTCCCTGAACTCTGAATTGACAAAATCACCCAGACCAGATCTACGGTCCACACTCTTCTAACAATCAATGGTTGTGATATACTTCGGAACTATGGCATTCGAGAGTTCCAAACATTCCAATGAATTTTTCCCCCAAAGTAACCTTTACTCAAAGCTTTGGATCAAATGCCACATTCTCACCTCAATCAACGGTCAAGGCGTGTCCTTTTATTTCACTTCAGATGACTTGCATTCAACGCCCCCTTTTCTCCCCTTTTTCATGGAGTGTCAATCCTCCAAAGTGACGGATCTTCTGCCACGCATCCTTTTCCAATGGAAGACTCAGATGGACTTCAATGCTTCGACCTTTGGGATTTCTTGTGTCTTCACTCCTCAATTCCTTCGAGGTAACTTTTCTCCTTTACACTCTTTTCAGAGAACTCAAAGCAGACTTCTCTTGTGCACTCCTTGCACTCGCTCAATTCCCACCTAACAGAGTCTTTTGGAGTATTCAGTGTCAGACAATTGGATTAGTTTGATGGATAGTTGGTATGGATTTTTGGTTGTCATTGATGTCAACCATTGGAGAGTGATATTGTAGATCGATTTCAACCCTTAGTGATTGATGTCAACCCTTGGAGAAAGTCCGGTAGTGAATTCTAGTAGCACAAAGGTTTGGGTAATGGACCCAAGGTTGTTTCATGTATAATGGTATGAGTTTTAATATATTTTAATGTAGGAATATTCTACATGGATATTACATGTCATTCCATTTCTGATGGTATGTGGAACGTCACATAATGCCTCATGGTTAGAGAGTTATGGGCATGAGAAGTTGGAGAACCCAGGTTTGGGTAATGGACCCAAGTTTGTTTGATGGATAATGGTATGAGTTTTGATATATTTGAAGGAAAGACTATTATATATGGATATTGTAACACCTTTTTTCCCCCAATTTGTAATTAATCATAATGTAGGAATTACCATGCTAATGCATGAGGAAAATGTAAATGTATTATTGTTTGAGTTGTCAATAGCTGACTATGGGGGTGAAGCCTTGAAAGTACTGGCCATGATATCACTAGAGGAAGAATGTGAAAACTATACAAGAGGGTTCATATATCAAATAACCCCAAAATCTCCCTTGATAAGGATGACAAGCCTCCTTCAAATCCCAAGGAAAGAAAATCAGTCAATGAAGAAAGGACTGGTGGTTGAATCACCAACCAACCCCCTGAATGGAAACATGGACTATCAGTCTGAAGTACCACAGGGAATTGTAGACCTAAGCTTCCTTCTGACAGAAGGAACCGGATAGGTCATTAAAAACCTTCCCAAGTAAGAGGGACACACACACGGAAAAAGGAGGCACCAGACAAGGGTTGAAGCTCAGGAGGGAGAGGTGTGAAGCTATCCAACGAATCATGAATAGAAGTGATCCGGATTTATGTAGGAACACAATGAAATAAAGAAATACCCATAAAAACATAGATGAAGCGGAAATAAGTTTTCATTTCATTAACAACAAATGACTGAAATATGCTTACAGACAAAATGGAAATAAACTAGCTAGGGCGCTGGTAGCTTATCTCTGAGAAGAGATGTGGCCGCTACTCGCATCCATGAGCAGATGATTACAATGAGGCTCTGAAGGCCCTTTTACAATAAACCGGAATGCCAAAAGTCATAGACATCCAAAAACCTAACCCTGGGAGATGAAGCGCCAAAAGTCATGTGGGCCCCGTTTGGGTAAGTTGGTGCATCAACTTCCCGGGGTCGTAACTTTTGCATACGATGTCTGTTTTAGGCGTATGATAGCTCGTTGGAAATATCTACCCGAGGCCTACAATGATTGAGACAAAATAGCATTGTTAGATGAAACTTTGCAACAACAACATACCCAAAAAAACATCGTTTAGGGCCTCAAAATGGCCCCGGAAGTTCAGGACCCGAAAAAAATGCTAAAAATAGTAAACTGTGCGAAAACTAAAAAACTGAAAGAAGAAATGGTGGGGGTCCAAGTGGAATAGGTGGGTGGCCACCAATATCTACCTGGAGCATTCCTCGCCCCTTAGGAAGCAGTGGTCCCCATTGCGTTGATTTCCTCCATGAGATGAGGAAACTTCCAATGAACTTGGTCCCCGGTGAGCCATTTGCCTTGGTGAAGGAGTTGGCCTACTTTGACAACTCGATATAGCGGTATCCTTTTTTTTCGGGTGTGCTTGATCTGTGTATCCATGATCTGATCAGTTCT